>CALNXI010004485.1:0-17256 GCA_942486025.1 Porites evermanni | reverse complement strand
AAACAAACAAAACATTATTTTATTCCACAGTCCTCTGGCATGACCCACAAACACTTCATTAAGCCCTCAGAGGGGTGAGGATGTTGTAGGTAAAACCCTTTCTCAGGTTAAAAAAAGAATACATGTAACAGAGTGGAGATTCATCTGCTGGGACAACATATTATAAAAAGTATTCTTCAACACCAACAATTTGCTAAAAGTTTGGCAGAGCTTTTGGGAACCCATCCTGATCTCTTCATCGATGATGACATTTGCTGCCATTCGCAGCCTCGTTTTGATGAGGCTGCAAAATTGTTCCATAAATTGGGGGAAGGTTGTAGCCCTGATCATGGTTCAATTGCGAATAACAGCAAACGTCATCACTGATGAAGGGATTTGGATGGGTTCCAAAAGCTCTGCTAAACTTTTAACAAGTTCTTGGTGTTGAAGAATATTTTTTTACAAAAAAAGAATAGACCTCTAGAGCTTGGATGTTTTGTCATCACAATGTAGGTCATTTGGTAATACTCAAGAAAACTGTTTCTTTCAAATTTTCTATTATTCATGTGCATATGCATAATTTATGAAAAGATAAAGGGTCAAGTTCCCCCGAGATCTTCACTGGGAAAACACAACCTAAAAGCTAAAGAGGCCTATTTCTTTTGTCTTCTATAAGGCTTACTAGTTAAGGCTTAGTATTAGAAACAAAGAAAATTCTGAACCAAACTAGTTAAATACTGAATTAAACTGACAATGGATTTTATTTGCAACAGGAACACATATTTTACTCTATTTTGTGATATGTACAGGAAGACTTACATGAATATTGATTGCGATAATATTGTAAATAAAATGATAATAAAAAATATTAGTAAGTATTATAGTTGTTAACTACTGTTATAAGTAGAGTTTCAAGATTAAGATTTTGAGCTTCTTTATTTCAGGCCTGTTAAATAAAATATTTATGAAAATATATATTGGGTTTTAACAGAGACGGTAACCTGAATTTCAGCCATCCCCTCAAGTTGAAAACTCCTGAGAAGGACGTCTGAATCAATAAGCCTTTTAATCTTGGGAGTTTGCAACTCAAGGGGACAGCTCAAACTGAGGCTACAGAAAGGGTCCTTTATAAGAGGTAAGTGTGAAAAAATTCTGTTTCTAGGTACAGGTATGTGATGAACTTACTGATATCGTTTACTATGAGAGTATTATCCATGGCTATGTGAACACAAAGAGAACTCCAGTCATCAAAGGATGTAAGTTTTCTAAGAGAAATAAAAAGCAAGACAAAAAGGTCAGCCAGGTTAAAAAAGTCATGATTTGTGTTTTTTTTTAAGAGTAATTTATTTAAGATAAAGGTAATAGGTCTATTGCAGTCAAATCAGGGTGCAAAGAAACTAAATTTTCACTGTTATTGATATTTACTAGCATAAAAATGTTTTCACTATCACAATAAATAAAAAATGATCAATAATAAATCTATCATACCTTAAAACTAAATATTCACTTGCCCATCAAGCAAGAAAAGGATCAAATCACTGGCCCAACCACATAATCTACTAGTCCCACACTACTAAACAGGGTGTCTTGAAAACAAAGATCCCCCCTGAGCTTTATTGATTAGGGTTAGGACACTGAGGTAATCAACTTTCAGGTCAGTCTGTCCAGTATAATGACTTAAATGGAGCCTGATTCACTCAGTTGCCTAACCCTGATCAATAAAGTTCAGAGTCTTTCGGTGGGGGGTCTTAGCGGGTCTTCAGGGTCTTTGTTTTCAAGACACCCCTACTGAACACAACTTTCTTTCTAACCGCAAGTAGGTGGAATATGATTNAATAATAAATCTATCATACCTTAAAACTAAATATTCACTTGCCCATCAAGCAAGAAAAGGATCAAATCACTGGCCCAACCACATAATCTACTAGTCCCACACTACTAAACAGGGTGTCTTGAAAACAAAGATCCCCCCTGAGCTTTATTGATTAGGGTTAGGACACTGAGGTAATCAACTTTCAGGTCAGTCTGTCCAGTATAATGACTTAAATGGAGCCTGATTCACTCAGTTGCCTAACCCTGATCAATAAAGTTCAGAGTCTTTCG
Organism: Porites evermanni; assembly: GCA_942486025.1. NCBI lineage: Eukaryota > Metazoa > Cnidaria > Anthozoa > Scleractinia > Poritidae > Porites > Porites evermanni. Next base: position 15,174 of record CALNXI010004485.1, on the reverse strand, counting down.
GTGGGGGGTCTTAGCGGGTCTTCAGGGTCTTTGTTTTCAAGACACCCCTACTGAACACAACTTTCTTTCTAACCGCAAGTAGGTGGAATATGATTGTCCGGGTGAGTATAGTCCTGTATAGGACTGTTGGTGACAGTGACTGAAGTTTTAACGACCTGTGCCTGTGCGGAAGTCATCTTCAACGTATCAAATTAAAGTGTGATGTATCAGGTCAGTTGATGGTATCAACCTTTTAAGCCCCAAGAGTGACCAAAGTCAATTTTCTCCCAACAAAATCGATACATAATCAAGGGAAAATGTTGTGAGAATTCATGAAATAATCACCTGATGGGAAAAGCTTTGATATAGAGATCAGTCTGGGGAATTTGTATTTGGATATTAGGGCTTATAGAGTTTAACTCTGGTTGTTGACCTGATTGGTCAATTAAGTCACAACGTTATTAGTCATGTGTCAGTTAAGCTTCGATGTTCATTTCAGTACGTCTTTTGTCATAGTTTACAGTATCATAGCTTGGTATGAGCATTCTTACTTGAGTACTTGCGCAATTGTATTGGGTCCAAACCAACTTCCAACAGGTTTGCCTTCAGATACACCCATTTGAGCTGTAGCAAAAACAGGAACGCTTTTAAATCACTAATAAAATGTATTTCAAAATAATACAACAGTGAAATCTTTCTGAGATGTACACACTTAAGACCAGCTCTGTCTGACCTTAAGAGCTATCAACCTTTTTATTATTATTTTCTTTTATTTTATACATCTAACATGTAGTTTTCAAAAAACCTGGTCTCCAGTGCTTTCCCTTTGTAAACCAGAGTCTTGAGAAAAGTATGATCATTCTCATGGACTTTTCTCTTCTCACAAATTTATATTGATTTGAGTTGCTTTCACTACATTTTTTTCAAAAATGTGTCAGTAACTTGTCAGGGTTACGTTCTGCACGAGCTTTCGAGAAGGTCAGACAAGAGTAAGTAGGCTCCGAGTTTTTCATTTTTAGTGCCACTGAAATTGTATTTGGCACCATATATCTTGGTCTAACTACCTGCCTTGATTAATTGCAACTTGCAGGTAGATAATTGTTATATCGACTCCTCTTCTAAATTAATGTTGTAATAAAGTTGTTATTATTGTTGTTGTTTCTGTCAAAAGCTCAAATGTTTCTATCAGGTATGAGAAATAAGTCTGCAACTGTCAGCTGTCATGAGAGCAAAGCTTTTGACATTTAGGCATATGCATGAGATTCACACCTTGAGGCCAAATGTGAAACTTGGCAGGTGAAACAAAATATAAAATATGATTTGAATACACACACAACGTGGCACTTGCCTATCTGATGGATAGAATACAGACTGTCCTTTTTGTCAAGAAAGTTCTGCAAAATCTAAGTTCACATAAACCAACAACATATTAGTAAAGAGAATACTAGGACTTGATTGCTAAAAAGGACATTTTAAAATCAATTATATGTAAGAAAATGAGCAAAAATAAAGTGACTCTAAGGCCAAACCCGAATTTTACATTGTAGGTTCAGTCCATGCATCTGATACAAAGTTGTTTCTAACAGCACAACAGCATAAGAGATATTTGAATTTTAATTACTTTTGAGGATTTAAATGTCTAAAGCTATATGCAAACCGACACAACAACTCCCAAGATTGTTGGACCAACAATGTTGGTAGAGGTGTGCACGCCAAAAGGACGCAACGACTCCTAACAATGTTAGGACCTGCAGTGCATCATAGGATGGATATGTTGGAAGAGCTGTGCAAACAGATCCAACATTGTCGTCATCATGGAACAAAAGAAAAGCTGGGAGTTGTTGGTTCAACGTTTGACCGGTTTCAAACTTCACCCAGCAACAAGCAACATGGTGTGCAAAGAGACGGAGTTTTTGGCAAACAATGTTGCATCTGTTTGGATGGGACCAAAAAGGGAGGTTTGGGGAAATCAAAAGGGGAGAAAGGCAAATAGAAGAAAAGCGACGTTAGGGGAAACGAAGGGGTAGGAAAGTTAACAGGGAAAGAAACAAAACTGATGAGAGAAGAAGGATGGGAGGAGGGTAAGAGGTTGACAGGGGAAGAGAAAGGGATGCAAAAAAAAGGCAGGGGTCAAGTTGAGGGGGTAACAGAAGAAAGGGAAAAAAAGGCAAAATGAAGAAACGGTAGAGAGGTTAACAAATTAAAAGAAGGCCAGAAGGAAAAAAAGGAGAAAGAAAGGGAAGCGAGAAGGGTAGGGACCCAGGGGGGTTCTCTGGATTTCAAATGACAGGGCTGATCAAATGGGGCCAAAAATCAAAACCCCCAAAAATCCCTAGACCAAGTTTACATTACCCCCAAAAAATTCCATCCCAAATTTCTGGGCCCTAAAAATTTTTAAAAAGCATTAAATGATAACATGTTGTACTTTATTCATAAAACTACGTGACTGGGAAATGCGCGCACTACCACGAATCTTCAGATTGTTTTGAATACCCAAAAAAATCCTCCCTACCTAAATCAAGCGCCACCCATATAAATACTTGCAAAATTTTCCTACCCAAAAATATCCTGGAATTGAAAATTTCAAACCAAAAATAATCCTTTGATCATATAAAATCTGGAGTACCCACCCTGGGGGTAGGGAAGTTAAAAAGGAAAGGAAGGAAAAGGAAAGAGAGGGAAGGGAGTCGGGAAGGGAGATGGACAAAGGGAGGGAGGGAAAGGGAGAGGGGTAGGGAGATGGACAAAGGGAGGGAAGGAAAGGGAGAGGGGTAGGGAGGTGGACAAAGGGAGAGAAGGAAAGGGAGAGGGGTAAGGGGGTTGGACAAGGGGAGGGAAGGAAAGGGAGAGGGGTAGGGAGGTGGACAAGGAAAGGCAGAGAAAGTGAGAGGGGTAGGGGTGGCCAAGGGAAGGGAAAGACATGGAGTGGCGTAGGGGTTCGACAAGGGAAGGAAAGAAAAGGGAGTGGGGTAGGGAGGTGGACAAGAAAAGGGAGAGAAAGGGAGAGGGGTAGAGGTGGATGAGAAAAGGGAAAGAAATGAAGTGGGGTAGGGGGTGAACAAGGGAAAGGAAAGAAAAGGAGTGGGGTAGGGAAGTTAACAAGGGAAAAGAATTGGGCCACTGCAGGGAAGTTAATGGGAAGGGAAGCAAAGGGAAGGGAGGAAGTGGGAAGAAAATGAAAGGGAAAGGAAGCAAAGGAGAAGCCAAACAAGTTCACAGGGTTGGGCAGAAGGGAAAGGATGTGATGCCTTGCTGTGGTTTAGCTGGTTATGACACCCACCGCTGCCTGGTCAGCAGAATAGCAGTCAACCATCTGAGCTATGTCGGTAGTGATCGGGAGGGATGAAAAAACATTTAAGTCATTAATACTACAAAAAGGTTAAAGTTCATGATCTATAAACCAGTTCTCAAACTAGTTTGATTTACAATTTGCTTCATTTCTCAGTTATAATAATAATAATAATAATAATAATAATAATAATGATACAGTTGACTCCCAGTAATTTGAACCCTCTATAACTCAAACCTCTCACTAACTGGAAGCAATTTTTTTCGTTTCCCTTCAGATCATTTTCTATATAATTTTACCCTTGATAACTTGAACTCCCAATAATTCAAACTTTTTTCTATTTCCCTTGAAGGTTCAAATTATTGGGAGTTGACTGTAATATTGATGATGATCATAGTAATAATAATAGGATTTTCTTTGCAGATTATGAATAATTATAATTTATAGCATACAAAGGAAATTCTGATTTAACCCAACAAAATAAACACTGTACCTGCATGTAAACTGGTTGAGTAGTGCCAGCTTCCCACTGCCAGTCTGTAAGAATGAATAATATGAACCGCCGCCCGGTTAACTCAATGGGATAAGTGCCGGTCTGCTGAGCGGGAGGTCGCGGGTTCAAACCCCGGCTGGACCAACACTCAGAGTCTTTAAATAACTGAGGAGAAAGTGCTGCCTTTGTAATAACATCTGCAAACGGATAGACTTTCTAGTCTTCTCGGATAAGGACAATAAACTGTAGGCCCTGTCTCACAAGCCCTTGCACATGTAATAAATCTGTGGGATGTTAAAGAACCCACACACTCTTTGTAAAAATTAGTAGGGCACGTAGTGCCCGGTGTAGTGGTTTATCTCATTTTCACACTCATGTATGGGCGCATCATTACTCATTCCTTCATTACTTATAAACTGCACCTAAGCAGTCTGGCAAAGTCCCCCAACCAGTGTTGTAAATTATCCGAAAAAGCCCTGAGGGGAGTGGATAATAAGATATTTACAATTTACAATATTAGAAAGCATCACAGTTGACTTGGATCCAATTTACACATATTTATGAACTAACTTAAACATAATCTCACAGATAAGCCACAAATCTTATTGGCAGAATTTGGAAAGAACCTTTCTCAAAAGAGCCACCTGGTTATATAATCAAACTCTAGTGACATACCGAAGTCCTCGGTATAACAAATGATATTTTTTGCCGCAATAGTAGTAAAATATGACAAAATAAAAAGAAATTCAGTCAATAAAACAAAACCTTGTTATAGTGAGCATATTTTGCCAGTCCGTTGGCCCTTAGTTGTATCAAGTTTCTGCTGTACCACAAAGTATAAAGAGCTGAAAACAGGGTCTTACCTCTTCCAAGATGCCTGCAGGTTAGTGCCTGTGCAAATATCATCTGTCCACATCTCAGCATACAGCCCCATCCAGTATCAGCTGTTGGGCCTGTACCCCCTTCAAAAATAATACAGACCTTTAGATTCAAGGATGAGAATTGACGTAAAGTTTATTTTTGCGTTTTATTTCTCAAATGATATACACCCCAGAACCATCATTTTACATTTTTTTCACTTCAAAAGCAGGGCTCGAACTTGGCGGTGGTCTTCTAGCCAAATACCAGGATTTAGCTCATTTACTAGCCATCTTGGCTAGTTAATTTTTGCCCTTGTAAACAACATAAGCCTTGAAATGTTTTCAGCATTTTCCCGGTTGACACGCACCTTCTAGTAACCTCTTATTTCATTCCCCCATTAACAACTGGCAGGAATAAAAGAAAGAAAAATAATTCTACATAAAAATAATATTTGTTAATTCGGTTTTCAGTTTCGCGTTTATTCGCTGCCATCTTGAAATTTTGTACAACCAGGGAGCATGGGCCAAGCCGTACCTATGATGCAAAGCTAGCCAAAAAAACAAATGTCCGCCATCTTGAAATGCAAATCTACGATCACAGTCCACGCGTGATTGTCATGGATATGCAGTTTTTATTAACGTTTGATAACAACAGGATTTTTGACATTTTTATTTTATTTTATGCTGTACAGAAGTGCCTAGACTAGTAGAAACACGTTTATGGCTAGTAAAGCCTGAGCATGTACTAGCCATTTGACTATTAAGTTCAAAAGTTAAGTTCGAGCCCTGAAAAGTAAACACAGTTATTCTTATCGAAGGAGGTTAAACCCTCTCCCAATCACAAAATGGTAAAACATCTAACATTACTTTGATAACTTGTCTCTACCACTACCATATTCTTGCTAAACCTTGAAGTAGGATGTCAACTGCTATCACATTTTGCCACCAAAATGATGCTGGTTCACAAGCACCCACTTCTTAGTACTGAGAAAATCTCGTTCTCATAGTCATACTGATCTTAGAATGTAAAGATCTCTCATAGCAAAGGAAGCCCCTACTTAGAAAAAAATAATTATTGTAAGGAGCCAAAATATTCTAAACTTTTGAAATCGAGGGTGTCCAGCATATGATTTTTCCTCTGTACCCAGGAGCAAAAGTTATGCACCAGGGAACAATGTGTGCACCTAGAACGTGGCACTGCAAAGTCAGTGAGAAGCAAAGAAAGAGCCAGATCTATGGAGATATTTCATCTTTGGCCACTCGGGAAGTCCCGCATTAGTCCCGCAAGAAATAAATCCTGTATTGACCAAGCTTTTGCAGTCTAGATGACTTGATATCACATTGGATTTGTTCTTTTATTTTTACTGAAATAAAACACCTAGCCAATATCCAATCACTTTGACCTCATGCTAGGTCAATAATGCGTATCCAATAACAGACCTACTCAACCTTTTCCACCCTCAAGAATGGACATTCACTATCTTGCCGACAACTTGCTTTAAAAGAAGGCTAGATCAATATTACTCACCAATGGCTTGGAAGTTCTTTCGATATGTAAACCAATATCTTGACCTGATATCCCTCATAATTTTTGTGTTATCATCCTCTGAAATGAATCAATATCAGATTGTGATGTGATGATGATGATGATGATAGTAAATCCTTTACCCAAGCCAATCAGGAATTATAATGGTACTAAGAAAGGTGGCGCAGCCACAGAGTCAGCTCATTGGAGTGGTGGACAAAAGTCCTGGTTCTAGTCTTACTCTGGATTTGATGGTTTTTCACTCAGTGTCTTGAGTTCAACTCCTCAGTTCATGTGTTACCTTCTGCTGAGTTTTTAATCATCATACTGTATGTTCTATTTGTATTATTTGTTTCAAATTATTGAGTTGGAATGCCTGTATGTTAACTTGCTCAAGCAGCTAAGTGGGCTTTAATTTCACTACACAAAAAAAAGAATTTTCTGTTCAACAAGTTTGGAAAAGTGTTTGCAATGTGACACACAGTTTGTGGCTACAGCTTTTATCCTTTGTGCAACAGCTACTTCCATACTATCGTTTATTTTAGAATTCCAATCTTATTATTTTCCAGTATATCAATGGGAAACTCCTCTTTGCCCACTGCAGATGCAGCTAAGTCTTATGGCTGTATTTTCTACATTTTTGTTTATTTGCTACAAATTGAAATGAAAACTTGCCACAAAATGATGATGGAATGGATTATCCAGATTTGGAAAAACAGCTAACAAATCGTCTGTCTTCCAAAATATAAGCCTGAGCGAACTTATACAGCTGCAGATCTTTCATTTGAATAAAGTAAAAATAAAACTTAATTCTTATATAATGTAACAACAGGCTTACAAAAATAATTCCCTCAAAACAAACGTTACCTATGTAGGATTTGTCAGTTGCGGTAAAAATAATCCTTAATCACTACAAGTTAAGACTTCAATGTATTAACGAATTAATGGACTATGCTTGGAAATAAATTTCATTAATTTTGTTTCTCTCCCTCAGTCGATTAGTCTTAAGGTAAGCCAAAAATTTCCGGTAGACCGGTAAAAGGCTACAACAATCGTTACCTCTGTCAGTAATATACTCCTTCCCAAGGATCCATACGGGCTCTTTAGTCCTTGGAAATAGATCTAGTTCTAAAGAAACTCCTTCATACGTAGCACAAGCAATATCCATAACAGGGCCCGCCATGCTTTTCTTTTCATCAGTTTCAGTTTACAAACATCGTCACTTTAGGTCCCAGCTCTCCATGATACGCGGTAATCAGTGGCAGGTGGGGTGGGGTGGGGTAGGAAATTAGTTTGCTTAGAGTGGCTCGATAGGGTTTTTCAGGGTGGGTACCTAGGAAGTTTGAGAGAGATTTTTCCTCCAAAAGCCGCGAAATCTATGTGAGCGTTATCGAGATATTGTGGGATGAAGTTTTTGAAACTTGGACAGTCTTGATGTTCGGCTTTTATCTACAGAAAACAAAGCGCTTTTGAAATGCAGTTTCAGAAGTTTCAATATTCTTAAAAACGTGTTTAAAAAGATCATGGAGATAGCTCCAGCCGATTGCTAGAAAAAAAGGATTTAATTAGTATGTATCGAGTTTTTGTAAAGATTTTGGTTTACTTAAACAAATAAGTAAATAATTTTGAAACCGCTGGATAGATTTTTTCAAGATTGGATATTCTCAAAAATAACCGCTGTGTTATATGACCTTTGAGTTTCAAGTAAGATCATTGATAACTAGTAAAATAACAAAGTAAAATAAGGGCTTTAGTTCGTCAATTTTTGTCCGATATTTCGTGTTTACAAGTGAGAGCCTCTCAATATTCAGGGTATTGTCTCCAAGTTTCATATTTTAATTTCGTGAACAACAATAGCTAAAATTTCTGCATATTTCAAATGCCTTGTTGGTTACTGCTAATTACTGTTACGGGGTGTAGTTTCTCCCCTCGAATCACACAATAAGGCTTGAGAGGGACGACCGGAATTTTGGATAAAGAGAAACCAAAAGACGTATTACGCGGCTTATAGTCTATGACAGTCCCGTTTCGGGAGATATCCTCGTGGCATACTTTAACCCATTCGCCCCTGAACCGCCCGTAACCGTCCGTGCGGATCCACGTCCTTTCTACCCTTTGTGACGTCATCAGTTTTAACGGTCAAGGACAACTTTGTTCGCTAACTTGTGCAGAGTGAAGAGATCTTTCAAACCATACCAGAATGAGCACAATTCAGTCAAGGACACCGGAGAAAGAGGCAAAAAACCATGTATCATTGATCTGAAAATCTCCATGAAAATCTTGTTCCATTGCTCACCTACCTTTCCTTTCACCTAATCTTAAGATCCTAAAAGCTTTCCTAAAAACTATTCCCACCGAAATGAAGCCTACTAAATGCCCAGCAAGAGAAAAATAAATGAGGCAAGAAAAGCGAAAAAAGAGGGGAGGAGAGAAAGCGAAAAGTAATTTTGCTTTCTGCGCATGCCAGAACTTCGCAAGCTGATATTTTGCATCTGGATCAGAAGGCCGTGAAGTGTACGACCTGTAAACCGGTTTGTGGTAAGTTTTAGCTCTTTATAGCGGGACAGTAACCAGAAAACCCCTCGAGTACCTTCAAAACGCGTTTTTCGGCAAAATCTCCAGGAGCGAATGGGTTAAATCATACCGTAAATCATATCGGTTTGGGCTGGTTTGCCACAGGACCTGTTCGTAAGGGAAACAAGGATTTTCCGTCTGAAAAGATCACTCGCCAATCAGAAATCACTTATCGAGGCAAGTTTCGGATCATTACTAACAGTAGATATATAAAATACTGTAAAAAAAAAAAAAAAAAAATTCCCTTATGTAAATTTTCGCTCTTATATAGCTACTACTGACTTACACCAGGAGTTCGCACACCCAAGGGTCTTAGATCTGAAGATCTTACATCAAAGGGTTCTTAAATCCAGGGATCTTATATTCACGGGTCTTAAATTCAGGGGTCTTGCATCCAGGGGTATTACTGTGAATCCAGGGGTCTTACGTAGAAGGGTCCTACATTTAGCAGTCTTACGTCTGGGGGTCTTACAGTCAGGGGTTATTCGGTTAGGGGTTTTAGATCCAGGAGTCCTACGTAAAGGGGTCATAAATCCAGGGGTCTTACATCCGCGGGTCTGAAATCCAGCTGTCTTTTACGTCCAGGGACCAACATCCAGTTGCCACTTTAAGTACGAGAAGGAAACTGGGCCGAGTTAGCTTTCGCAAAGGCTTCTTGGATCGTAACTTTCAGGGCGGAAAAACGTAATGAGCATGCGTGATCTTTTTTGGCCCAGATCCCCTTGATCCCCTGGCCGGGTTTACCCTGCGAGCAGAGGCTACATTTTCGCTTGGTGAGTTGGCGTGTGAAAACCGTTCAATTTTGTATTGTGCATGCACGAAATTCGTCACGCGATTCGCAAGCAAAATTAATCGTGAGGTCTGTCGTCAAATGGAGCGAGTTTCGGGGGAATTAAAAAAATTGCGACAATTCTGATCTGCTGCGCAAGACTCTCGCAAGACTCACGCAATGCTCTAAACCGGTCAAGAACTGGAAAAAACCCGTTTTTTAATTTATTCGTCCAGATTTCTGAACGGATTCGAACGGTTGTCGGCAGAGGCTACTTTCCGCACGACAGCTTACACAGCGAAGATGAAGCCTCTGCTCGCAGGGTATGTAGGCCGGGTTTGAAAAAATGGCGGGATTTCAAATTTTTTTTTGACTTATAATAATAAAGCGTTTCCACTCTTAACCTCGAAAGGACAAGCAATTTGTTTTCAAAAGTTGCACACAAAGGTAAAAAGGCTTTTCGAGAAGCAAACGGTCGCACCTTGTGCATTTCATTCAGTCTCAGTCAGAACTCTCTCAGAGACAAACAAGCACAGTCGAACACAGTCAACACACAGAAAAGCCCCCCTTGAGCCTGCGATAAGGAATGCGCAGAACATTTTCCCTCTCTTAAATCGTAACTTGGGAGGCGCTATTCAGGTTGTGGCCAATGTGTCTCCCCTGTCCCCAGTAACCGTTGCAGAATTCTTTGCGAAAGCTAACTCGGACCAGTTTCGTTCTAACTTTAGAGGGAAACTCATCCCGGGTCTGTAATCATGCGCAATAGAGAACTGAGCTCTTGGGTCGAGAATGAATTTTTTAGCTCCGGCCCGCACATGCGCTGTTCGAGAGATTTATTAACTCAAGGGCGGGAAACTTTTCTCATTATTCATTAAGTGGCTGCGTCAAATCCATAGTCAAAGTTGTCACGCAGAGGCGGATCCAGGGGGAGGGTGCAGGGGGTGCGCCCCCCCCCCCCCCTGGGATGACCTGCGGCCGCTTTCTAATTAACACTGTGCAGTAGCTTGACAGACATACAAAATCTGCTCTATCGTTTGATATGTATTCTCAGCAGTTTACATTATGTTATTTCCTAGTCAAAAGCCCTCTTCTTATTCGCTTTAAAAATTTTTTACGTCATCGGTCAGTTAGTGGTGCACCCCCTCCTAAGAAAAATCCTGGATCCGCCCCTGTCACGGGTGAGCGGGTTACCCTTAACAAACATTTTTCATTGCCCCTCCCCTCCCCATGGCTTTCAGGTTCGACATCGGCTCAGCTACTGCGGGGCCGTATCCCTTAAAGTGGATTTCCAATGTTTTTACGTGCATACGCGCGTAAATAAAATAGAGACAGCTCATGTTTAGACGTAAAAGATGAACCTCGCTCAACTTTCACGTTTACGTGTGGCCTTTCATACATGTATTGCCTCTATTTCATTTATGCGCGTAAATCTCACGTGCGTTCGCGCGGAAAAATAACGCGACAGTGGAAATCAACCCTTACTTTCCGAGCCGCTTACGAACCACAAAAAACACACCAAAAAACCCGCCAGCTACGGTGGCTGTACGCCAGCGGGAAGCTAGGTAAAGCTGGTTATGCGATTCGAACAGTAAAAACGAGGCCACCCCCACATAAAACAGGGTTCATACAAAAAATTGCAACCATTTTTCAAGGACTGTACAAGGACCTCATTCCATTTTCAAGAAAACCTACCAGGAGTGTAAGTGACAGATTTGTACTTAAATGCACATTCCCACTACATGGTAACAGGACATTAAGGCTTGAACTGTTTGCTCCATCAGTTTCTCTACATTTTTCAGTATATAACTTCCCTGGGCTATGATTTATATTCTCTCCTGGGCAAACAAAAAGCATTAAAAAAACACTTTCCAGGCCACTACTTTCAAAGTTGAAGAAAATTCAAGGTCTTTTCGAGAGAAAATGAAATTCAAGGACTTTACAAGGAGTCACCCTAAAATTCAAGGACTTTTCAAGACTGCGCGTACACTGTAAAAGGAAAATTGAAATAAGTTTATTTTCATCTTCAAGAAAATTTCCTTAATGTATCTATTCGTTCTGAACTTGTTTATATATAATCTAGGCATATGTCTCCAAAGATGTCGTTTATTACAACAAAGTCGCAGTTCTAATGAAACAACTGAAACTCTAACTGAAACCTGGCAAACATGACTTTTACCGCTTTAAAAATAAACCGTTGCACGAATCAATACTCTTGAACTTAATAATTACCTGTGAACGTAGCTGCATTCGCAGGCTGTCTTATTCTTAATACAAATACTTTTATAAATATCTTTATTTATTTTGCAAAACATAATTTTCCAACATGAACAATAAATATCTTCATATCGTAACATCTTTTTGGGAACGTGTTTTGGTCACTTCAAATTAGGAAAATCTCCTCTGAAATATTAGTAGTCGTTCCTTTGAATCACTTCCCGGGATAATTTTTTAGACGTAAAACGTAACTTTTAAATTTACACTGACTTCAATATAAATAATATATTCCAAAACGCGCTTCAGTATAACGGCTCCCTGGATTTGCCAAAAATGCCCTAAGGTGGGAAAAAAGCTTTATTTTCTTGAACAAAAACAAAAATAATAATAAATGAACTCATATTATAATATCAAACATATTCGCTATCCCATAGATGGAAGTAAATAAAAAAAACTTCACAAAACCCGGCATTAAATAAGGAGAATGCAAATTCAGTGGAGACTGAAAACTTAAAAAAGGGGATGGGTACACAAAGACCTTACTGAGACGTTACGACTGCATATTTTTCGCGAACTGTTTTGTTATTAAATTGAAAATGAAATCCTACGCGCAGAAGAATACAAACGTTGTACAGCCTACATTCAACCAGCGATCAATGAATGTTGAAAAGAACTAAGAACTGAGCCAATGACGTGCTCTAGTTCCTAGATGTGGATGTCCAAATCTAACAAGATGAATGGATGAAAGGCTACTACCACTTATAATTGTCTAATAATACGCGATAAGCTCCGTTGAAAAGCAGAAATGATGCTCGTCCCTTTCTCATAGAAACACGGCAAGGAACACTTCCAGGCAGTTTTCTGACGGTTGTTCTAAGCATCGTCGTCACTAACTTTAAAAAGCGAGCGAACTATTCAGCTTTTAAAACAAACGCAGTAACATATTCCTTTCTCATAACAATGCAAACTTGACGAGGTCCCAACTTCAGCATCTTGGCAACGGCACAGTTGATGTAGGCAGCCTGATTTACTTTAATGTCTGATGTTGGATAACTTTAGGTACTGCCAAAAATAAGAAAAAAGAACCTATTTTTGAATACCATATATAACTTTTTAATGTTGGAAATGTGAAACGTCGGTTTAGGTAGAACCAGAAACTCATAAGGGGTTTCTGGTAGAACTGCATGCAAGGACTATCATGCCATACTTACTCATCTAAATTAGAGGGAAAATTTAGCACTATTAAATTCAACAAAGGTATAAAGTTAACGACCTTTCAGATACGTAGCGCAATAAGCTGAACTAACTCAAAGATACACAAGAGGAAAAGGCCATTTTCAGAGCGCGCTTCAGACTGAGCATCCTTAAGAATAAGAATGACCGAGACCAGGTTTTATGAGCCCGCGAGGTCATTGAAGTCATTGTTATCCAATGTCTTCCCTTTAGACTGGGTCGTTGCCGTGTCGAACTGCACTATGGGACTTTTGCCACCGTTTCCTGGGCACACCTTAAATAGTGCCATAATGCAATTCGGTACAACACTGACACAGTCTCACGCGCAACCTTAAAAACGAACAGTGCTTTGTGGCTGGCCAAATTCCAATTCATGGATTCGCCGCCAAAATTTATCTACCGCGCAAACACGGACAAAAGCTCAAAAATTAGGCTCGGCTGAAATTTCAGTCAGGGGCACCTTAAGCCCTGCATGGCCTGGACTGCCAATTTCTTGAAAAATTCTAACGTCAGGTAAAATTAGCCACGATTACGCTAGATTTCATAAGGGAAGGTGGAGGCGAAGGGCGAGGTTGCACAATGTGTGAAGGCTGTCTCGTGAACAGGACGTAAAAGTCCAAAGATACCGGCGCGATCTCGTACTGGGACGTCACCGCTTTCAATTGGTCTTGCTGCCGTTTTTGTCTAATACATGATAGTACGCGAAAACCTAACACAACATGCTCTATAAGTTTTGTCAGTCATTCAGAATTACCTGTAGATGGCCTTCTCAAGGATGGAGCTTTGGGCCTAATACCACTACATTCTCTTCCTTCTTCAATAGTCGGCTCTGCTGGTTTTTGTACCTCAGAGCCAGGTTGTTTGACTGTATTCACTGTGTGAGCATCTCCATTGGCTTGAATCTGCGACGCTACCAGCCCAGATTGAAATTTCAGTGTAGTCTGACAGTCATTCAAAGGGTTCAAAAACGGCCCCCCCAAAGAGGCCATCAGGGCGTTCATGTTAAGTAGTGCTTGAGAGTTGAGCAAAGGTAACGGTAATCCAAGCAGCTGTGACCTATCTAGCGCAGAGGATTGAGGAATAGCGGCAAGGCCTGCACCGAACACGTTTGGCATTCCTGTTAAAGCATTTACTTGTACTGGTAGCATGGAACCTGTCGAAGATAACGAACTGGTGTTGTTTACGCATTGCGAGGGCTGTACTGCTGCCCCTGACATGGGTATTCCCAAAGGAATTCCTGCAGACCCACCAACCTGTGGCATGGCTTGTACTGTAGACTGTGAACCGTTTGGAGGGCCTAACTGTGAAGGCTGCAGTGGATACCCTGAGGCTTGCATGGCTGCTACAAGCGGAAGTCCGGATAGCCCATTTAGCTGTGGCATAGCTTGAGAACTGCCACTAGTGACAACTCCTGCTTGGGATGACTGCAGCGGGTGAGGTCCCATTCGCGACGCATTATCTACCCCTGGTGTTCCTGAATGACCAATGAGTGAAGAAGTGGGCAGAGAGCCAACTTGTGTTGATATGCCACTGCCATCGGCGGTTTTCATACTGAGTGATGATGGCATTCCTGGGTACATAGCATTCCCTCTTCCTTGTTGCGAGCTCAGCACACGACTAGAGGGTCCAGGAATTATTGGAAGGGGCATTCTACCTAAAGATGCCATTGCCAGCAGGCTGTGATTAAATAAAGCAACATTTGCAGTATTGAGAAATGGAAGATTTCCGAAAGGAAATAATGGGAAACCTGGCATTGATGGGTAATTATTCACAGCCATGGGCTCCTGGGTTAAAGGCCTGGACTCCACAGAGGACGACTGATGACCGGTTCCCGAGTTTGGTGGTACATCACCACCAGCACATGGAACTGCTGTGTTCTGCGGTAGTTCACGTGTATTCCCAGAAAACAATTCAGTTTGTCCAGTACTTTGAGAGAAAGGAGCAGAGAATCCCACTGGAAAGGAGCTTGGAAGTGGCTTAACGTAGTTAATGGGCTGATTGGTACGATATGGTGAATTTTGAACTTTCACATCAGCTGATAAATTGCCAACATGTGGTGTAGTGGTGGCCGGCTGTCTCAGTGCACCTGTAGATGGGAAGGTTGCAGGAGGTGGAGAATTCCCAACATCTGCACGAGAAACGGCAGCATCTTTTTCCTGGACGCTTGCAGCATTTTTGACGCGTTCCACTCTTCCATAACCGTCACTGTTTATAGCACTGCTCATTTTGGGCTTCTCT
>CALNXI010004483.1:0-23655 GCA_942486025.1 Porites evermanni | reverse complement strand
AGCCTGCTGCTTACAGCCTGTCGACAGTGTGTCGATATTCCCAACGCTACAGTACTATTGAATAGGATGATTTGTGGACGTCAATTTCAGACTAATTTTGGTATCAAATGATTTAATTATGCATGAGGTTTAATGTATAGATGAAATATTTTTGAGTCTTTCCCTGGATTTAAGCCGAGGAACGCCGGCTTTGTTTCTGAAGTGGATGTTTAATTTAACGATGCTAATGTTCTGTTTTATTACCGTAAAGTTCCCGTAGTAGTGACCCCCCGAAAGTTACGACGCCCCGAAAGTAACGTCAAAAGTTTCTGACTTCTAATAAATCCCGAAATTAGCGAGCCCCTGAAAGTTGCGACTCCCCGAAAGTAGTGAGTCTCCAAAGAGTATCGAGACTAAGTTTTTTCAATTACTAACTGATCTTCGTGCATTTACAAATTTATCACGAAAAGGAACTTTACAACAAGGAAAACATGGCATGTCTGAAACTATCATTCGTCGTTGACGTCAGTTCACAGATGGCACACTGATGTAAACGCTCATATCAAGAACAGGAACGTTTCTTAACGGTTAAAACTGAAACTTCTGTATACTGCACAATGACAAGAGCCCATCATCAGGAGATCTCCTGACTGCATGAAACGCATTTTTCTGTCATGGACTAAAAGCGCTGAGTTTAGCTTTCCTCGCCCCGAGTGACAGAAGAATTCGATTTCCTCTACATCGGCTGATTCACCCATTCGGTAGTCCGGTAGACCATCGACGTTGATGTTGGTTTTTGGTCCCCAAAAATAACTACTCCCCGAGAGTAACGACACCCCGAAAGTAACGAGGGTCGCTAGTATGGGAACTTAACCGTACTTCATTATTATTTTGTCCCGGAGGGGGATACTTGGGTTAATTTTTGCTGGGTATGTGCCGCTATCTGAGCCCCTATCCCATTATGGTCCATTCTGTGGCCAGCTGTAGACCCCATCTTAGTCACTTGTGGGCAAACAATGATATGTAATTTTCGGGATCCCAACTTAGTCACTTTCTATTTGTGTATCTACCGTCATCCTAAAATAAATTGAGCCATTTTTTAAATTGAATGAAGATAACCTCACTTTTTTTCACCTAGATTACAAACATTCTGGTACGTTTTCTAACCGCAAATATGCATGAAGAACTTTCTTAGCCCAAAAATCGAGAACTTGGGACCCCATTCTAGTAACTCTATTGAAAATGCGACCCCATTATAGTCAATCCCGGTCGTGAAAATGCGACCATATCCAGCGACACATCCGGTCCCCATTAGCCTCTTATAAGGAAGTGCCCGCCGGGTATTTTTTTCAAATAAAAGGTGTTTTGACCCGCTAAATACGGATACCCCGTTAATATGAACACTTTCTATGTCTCCCCAGTGTCCGCTTTACGAGGTTTGACTGTATTTCAAATCTCATTATTTCAGCTGATCTTCACGGGATTCAGTGGCTCCTAAAGAATCTCTAATCTTGGAATCAATAACCGTCAACTGTTAAAAGTTTTAAAATTTAACTCGCGTCAACAGTCAAAATTGGTAAAAAATTAACCGTCAACCGTCAAAGCTACCACCCCATTGAGGGGGGATCCCGCACCTATTTGAAAGATTGTTTTTGATTAGCTGGGAAAACAATAGGGATTCTCACAAAACAATGCCCCTATCCCTGAAAACAATGGAAGTGCAGATTAAAGGGGACCACTGATAATAAGAGGTTTAGAACTGTGCAGGTCTACTGCCATTGAGACCCTCTGTTCCGGGGACTGCGGGCACTCAAGGAACATTTTGGTGGAGGTGTGTCGCCGAGGCGCGCCTTCAAACTATGACCCTGTTAAAGACAAAAAACGTTCATTTTGCAACTGACCCTGTTCGAAAGAGACCTTATTTTATTACCCTAATTCGTAGACTCACGATTCTGAAAGAAAACCATACCCTGTTCATGCAGCGATACAAGCCCACTTAGGCCAGATGAGGTCAGTTAGTGCCCCGCGTTGGGGATCTGCGTGTAAACTATAAAACGAATCCGGTATCTGAAGTTTCCATGCTCTTGGACGAATCCGGAAAAATCAACTCTAGCTTAAATGTAGCCTTTAGAGTAGCGTTTTACGTGCCATTGTTATTAACAAAATGAACAGCTGCAATTGTTGTCAATGTAGTGCTTTATATAGAAGGATAAAGGAGTGTTCCATAAACTTTACGCGCGCAGGAAAACGTTCTATTTTGTCTTTATGACGTCTGGTTTTTAATCGTTCCATGTCGCTAAACGAGTTTAGTCGTGTTGCGCTTTGGAAAGAGAAAAGTCATTTTTGACAAAATGAAAACGTTTTTATTCTTCATAAGTTTCCTCCTAACAGTGTTAGGAACTTCGACTGCTTCGGGAAATGTCAGCGAGAAAGGTAAAACTTGTGTTATTTTCACATCTGCTCTCTTCGCGTTATTTTCCTCGATGGCGTAAGCTTGTAGCAACAGTACAGGTCACGCGCGAAAATCGTTATTTTCTCAGAAAAGACTAACTTTGCTTTTGCCTTTAAGTTATAAAACCACTGCGCCAACATTTTATTCAAAAGTCTTAGAGCTTCTTTAATTTGTTTAGGATTTAATTTATCTGGTTGTCGTGAAATGCCATCTTCTTGGCCTTAACCAGTTGAAAAAACTGTTATTTGCTTAGATAATTTGTTTCCTTGGTTACTTGTTTCTATGGATCGAAAGCGATTCTGGCGCGCGCAATCGAAGTTACTTACGACGTCAAGTTCCGTTATTTGTTTTCACAAAGTTTAAAAACACTTTTCAAAGCTTTTTTAACAGCTTTGTTGTAATTTTAGTTGTAGACGTAGGATTTTAAGCCTCAATTTAAGTATTAGCACATACCTTCACTCGGTTTATACTGATCAGCCGCATTTGAGCGCTTTAAATGAATTTAATATATTTATGCGCTTTCGATTGCATCCTAATGCAGGAGTCAACGTCGCTGAAGAACCGTTCCATCGACGCTTCACCGTTGTTGAAGACTTTGGAAGCAAGAGCGCTGTAATTGAAGTTCACCTGACGTCGATTGATATGCTTGTCTCCGTGACGGTTAACTCAGTTAACCGGAAAATCAGCTGTTTTACAACAGCTTATTTGCCTGGAAAAACCTTTGCAAATGAAGTAAGTATAGAGCAAAGTAAAGAAGTGCAATATAAAAAGAAAAGCAAACGGTGCTAGTGTTTCACAACGTAAACGACGGCTTTCAACAAAGTTGCAATCGTTTTGATAAAATATTAGCGCTCGTTCCGAGACAGATATAATTTTGCGAGGGGAAACGCAAAAGGTAGGCTGTTATTAGGCTAATATAAGTCAATGACGGTTTGTCTCTCTTTTCTGCAGACGGAAATGGACGAGGAACAACAAATAGATATGGTTGACACAAACCAACCGCCACGAACAACCATGGCCTTCCGGCGAGATGCGGCAGGAAACAACTCCACATGGTTAGCACCAGCGTGGAACAGTTTCTTAAATGCCGTGGACTGGGTTTTGAAATGGCTATACATTGGTATCGAGTGGCCGAAGGACATAAACTCAGACGCATTTGCTCACAGGACAGTTACTGCATCGGATTCTACTTGTCCGACAGACGGCGTAAGTTTGGCTTTAATGTCCACATTACTATTAATACCGGATAGCTTTTGCGCCGGCGCGAAAACCATACTGGACAAGGCTTCTGTTCACACTGATACAAACGGTGATTTCGGCCCTGTTTCTGTAAAGGCGATTTTATACGAGACGATTCGCAACGACGACTTTTAGCGCAACACAGCGTTGCAACATTGTTGCAACATTGTCTCGAATGGTTGCAATATTGTTCCAGCATTGCAACGCTGTGTTGTACTAAAAATCGTCCCGTGTAACATCACCTTAACGGAGCGAAACTGCGCCCCGCCGATCCTTAAAGTCGGAGAGTTACAAATCGCGGCATAGGTGTTCACCGTCTTCCCACTCTACCGGATAGCATTTCGTGTCAGCGCAAGGAATTAGAAGCAACATAATCATATATATTTTAATTAAGGAACGAATTTTCCACCAAAAACATTTCACTACCAAATTGTATTGGACAGTAAGCGTTAATAGTTGGGATTGCGCAAGTGTCCTATTGATGCTGAAAACAGGGTTGTAAATGGCCGATTAATTGCAGCCAAATTTTATTATAGTTATAATTAAGGCTAAAATAGCAGATACCCAAAGGCTTAAAAATGTAGCCAAACTTTTGAGATTCTACTCGCCTTTCCAGACTCGTCGGACTGGCCTGCAATTCTTTAAGGAAGACGCTGCAGAAGCGTGAAGTCGGGCTTCATTAGTATATGTAAACTTTCGTTTATTCACCATTTTCACATAGACCATAATGCACGTTGTTTAACCCCCTCTCGCCCCAAATCAGTTTTGATTTCTCATGGGACGACTGTTACACCCAGGAAAAATTGGAAGCAATGGTTATGCAATATTTTGGGGGGTAAACAAGGTGCATTATGGTCTATGTGAAAATAGCGAATAAGCTCGCCCCTTAGTTCCCAAGGTTTAAGCCCAGCATCCATTTTAAATAAAAATTGGCGCCTGTCACGCAGGCTAATTAAGTAAAAACAAAAGCGTAACGTGGACAATTAGGGCTTAACGATACATTCTTCACATTCTTATCGTCCTTTTAGATTGTGAATTACAGCATGTTCATGGACATAACTGATAAGGATCCGACAACTTGCCCGGTGGCTTCCAGTATTCAGGTGATGACACTGATTGACAGCAAGTCTGGCAGCAAGTCTCTTTCTAAGAAGTCTGAGGACGGTAAAGTTAACACAACCCTGCCAGCTACAAGCCTGGAGAACAGAGATGCTAATGTTACCGCGTCGTCTAGCAAGGCTGAAAGGGAGGTGAATGAAATCAACGAAAATAAACGCCGTGAACCAATCGTGATATTTATGGGTCATTCTGACAGTGAAGAACTAAGTAAGGATGAATCATCTGAACTTCCAAAATTTACTTCCTCGCCCTTCTCTGGTTTTCACCCTGAAATCCGTTCATCAAACAGACAAGAAAACGATGACGTTATGTTTCTTGGCGACTCTGACTCGGGCCATGATACCGTTACGAGCCTTAACCGTGAGGATGATGAATTTTCGTCTGCATTGGAAACGTATTTTATTGAGAAACCTCATCCCAAGGCAAACGGGCTTGCATTGCAGCAGAAGGACACTGAGATTGGAACCTTTGCTCTTCTGGATGAACCTCAATCTACCTTGAGAAATGAAACCTTGTCAGATTTGGTTGACACAAAAAACCAAACAACCAATCGCTCAGAGAAAGCAGATGAACACAGTGATAATGTTAAAATGGTCATTGGTACACTTATTTCATCTAATCAAGATCAAACTGGTGCTTCCCCGTTGAAAAAGGTTCACAGTGGAGTGTGCAGGATTGAACAGGAACACCTTGAAGGACATATTAACGATTTACCTTTCCTGGCTACCCCATACCAAGATATTTTATTCCTACGAGGTTCAGTTGCGAAGAAATCCCAGAGTAGGTGGATGACCAAACAAGTCATAGATGAGTCTGTGATTTGCCTCACTGGTTTGAATCAAAGTGGCCTGGTAAGCAACAAAGTATAAGTCTTGATATACTGGGGTCCGGTGTTTCGAGCATTGATTTGACCTACCAGTGGACCAATAGTCTGGAAATGTCTTTGATTTATTAGAGCTAGGATTTTAGTAACAAATTCACCGCAAGAGCCCCTCTTGCCACAAGATCGAGGGAGTATCTCGATAGTGCCGAGTTTAGCACCACATGCAATTCACAGGGCTTCTCTCTACCAGATACAATGATTATTATATTCCCCAATCCCACAAGCGCTTGCGCGTGTACTATTGGTCCAAGGGCCCGGTTCTCAATCTCGTTCACATTTCGGGGCCAAAATCAAATATTCAACAAAAAATCTAAAAAATGTTTAAATTTTGAATTCTAATTATAAAAACCTTCAACAACCCCGTATTGTATTTCCTACGGTATTTTGTGGTTCGTCTTTTTAATATCTATTTCTTACTGTGTATTTCTCGTGTTTACTCATTATAAGTTTTCTGTCTACAATTTTCATTTTATATCAAATTCTTAGGAAACAAAACGCTGCACAAGGAAGGCTGTTAGCCGCTTAACTGAAACCTCTTCGCTTCCAACAAGGATATGGAATCATTGCGCTGATATTGTAGGATGTGGTATGAAATCCAGCGCCGTATCTCTCCAGGCGACAACAATGACGAGAAAACAAGACAAATGGACGGCAAAAGTGTCACCAGTTAATGTCTCAAGGATGTGTCTAAAAGCCTCAAAACCAACTGGTCCGGTAAGTGATACTTTCATCTAAGGGGAGGGGGTACCCTTAATATGGCCTAAACAGGTATGTACTACGGAACAGGGTATGGTTTTCAGGGTCTGTTTTCAGCGTATGCAATTCCCGTATTTATATTCATTTAGTGACTTGAACAGGATACGTGTTTGTAACGGAAGACTTTAAGCGAGTGCAAAAGTTAGCAATGAGCGGTCTACATTTGTGGCACCAACAATTAGTTTTCCCAAAAAAATAATTCCATGAACGTACTCTGAAAATTGTTAATTTTTAGACCCGTTATAACCTCTAGCAGAAAGAAGCAAAAGATGTACAGAGATCTAGATGTGTGTCCCACTCGAGACCTTTGTATGAAACAAGTCATCCCTTATACTAAGATACCTTGAAAAGCTTGCAGAGATAGTAGGGTTTCGCTAACTTTAAGAGCCCCGGCTGTCTCGGAAATAACAGTTCGTTATCCGTAAAACATGGAGAAAGAAGAGATACGATTTTCTGTTTTCAGTTTTTTCCATTGGGCAGGCCTGGCTCTTTATATTTTTACATATACAGATTTAGTATTTTTTGAATTTTCTTTCAGTTAATTGTGCTTCTTTCTTTTGATAAAGGAAATTTGTGCCAAAGAATCTAGTCCATCAGTAGACTCAAGCTGGTTCATTGTAAGGCTGTGGAACAGAGGTTTGGTGTCTGTTGGCTTGCGTAAGCCCAGCAGTGTTCCCCGGCAAACGGCAAAACGACCACAGTATCAGCGACTGGCAGATGTACCAGTCAACGTGTTTGAGATATGCATGTCAGAGATAAATCAAACTGGCCCGGTAAGTATTTTTTTGTCGTTTGTTATATTGCATTACACTGAGGATATATACGAAAATCCCTGCAAGTTTTTCCTTTAATAAATTGTCAAAAAACCTTTGCATTGTAACTTCAAATCTTTTAACCGAGGAAATAAATACCACCTAAGTTTGATTATAATGATTTGTTGCTGTTAGTGTTTTTGCTCGATCTGAACGCAGCTTTTCACCGTCATATCGAGATTTGCAACGATAGAAATGACTAATGTTAAACTAGACATTCTGGTCAAGACAATTTTTGTAATAATTACAATTGCAATTCCGATCTTTGCCTTGTTTTAGAGTGAACTCGGAATGAGGACTAACCTGGGGCGACTCGGCCAAAATTGTTCAACGTTACGATGAATTTTACTCAAAGTAATATACACTCAAGGAATAATCTATTTAAGGTTATAGTTTATTCTTGAATCGAATATATCTTCCTTTTTTACTTAGGAAACGTCGTTTTGCACAACGAAAGCTGCCAGACGCTTAGCTGAATCACAGTGGTTTACTACAAAGCTGTGGAACAAGGGCGTGGCATCCATACACTGGATCAGGTCAAATGAAACTCAGGAAAAGGCTCGCAATCTCACAAATTGTAAGTACTTTGATGCACTCTTCTTTACAGCTAACAATCTACGATCGCTTTTCGGCTCCTTATTCTAAAAACATTGATTACATGAACCTCTCCCAGCATATTTCTTTTTTAACAGAGTGAAATAATGTATTGATCGATCACTTTGTGAGACGAAACTAACAGTTTGAAAGTGACTGGTCAATCGTTGTTTTGTTTGTGTATTTGTTTGTTTGCTGCTTAATCACGAAGCTATTTTCGTTCATACTTTAGAATAAGATGCTTCTGAAAGTTGTTATTTAACAGTGGAAACATTTTTGAGATAACGATACGATGCTTAACACGAAAAAAAAATTGACAATAAGATAATCAAGATTATTGTCGCCGATAAAAAGGTTTGATTCTCGAAATGTGTTTCTTGACTTCTCTCGATAAAACTAACTTTTGCAACTCACGGAGCTACTGTGGGAGGAGAAGGAAGTGAACAGACCG
Source organism: Porites evermanni (assembly GCA_942486025.1). Taxonomy (NCBI): domain Eukaryota; kingdom Metazoa; phylum Cnidaria; class Anthozoa; order Scleractinia; family Poritidae; genus Porites; species Porites evermanni. Next base: position 15,370 of record CALNXI010004483.1, on the reverse strand, counting down.
CACAGTTTGTAAATTAATTTTTTAAACCTGTTGTTCGTTATTGTACCGTGCATGTGTTTTATTGATTGTGCGTGTTTATTAAAAATTTCTTACTATCGCTCAACCTCTTTCTAGTGTATTTGACGAGAGTTGTAACCACAATGTTACACTGGACCTGGCAGGACACGTTTGATGTGATGACCATTATCTTGGTGACTGATTATTGCTGCACGGCTTTGTACCTCGCCGTTCCCTACATTTTTAATATCATCACCCGGTTGATTCGAATGTTAATTCGAAAATGGAGGTAAGAGAACACATCATGAGTTTCACTGTCTGCCGCACAGATGCCGGCTAAGCTTTAATTCATATCTATAATACCACACCAAATTTCTACTTTCCCTTTTAGTAAAGGTCGCACTATAGCCAATTAAATGGAAGCTTTATAAAACTAAAGGCTACGGGCCGTAGTTGTTCGAGACTTTCTGTATATGAATTTGTTTGTAACTATGAGGCTTTTGTTCGCAAAATGCCGCAATGAAAAATTCAGTACCAAAGAGGAAATAAGGTAGAATTGTTACATAAGTCCATGTAGACTGTGACAATGGTCCAACACTGTCTTTTTTTATGGCGGGTATAAGGCTAGGTTTTTGTGCAAGAAGAGGTTGCCAGGCAGTGAGGGAAGACCGCCATTGTTTCCGGCAGTTCAAGCACGCCCTTTAGTGTTTGGCCTCTGGTCCGTTAGTTGGGTTTTCTAAGCATTTATGTCTGCACTCTCGATCTCTTTGTGCAGTTGCATATGTGATATGTAGTCTCCCAACTAAAACCTAAAGAAGGGGTCTAATACAATCAACAATACCAACACTTCTTGACACACACCACAACTGAAACTACTAACCAACAAAAACTTCCGCGACATCAAGAAACACCTATTCAATTCCAGCCCTGATCGACACTCATTTGAGCGTAATTGACTATACCAATGGAGTAGAAAGACGCTATATTCTCTCTTGCTAAACCAAGAGAGTTATACTCTAACGAAAGTGGTTTGTTTTTATATCTCACAGATTGTATCGTGAAAATCAGCAACGTAAGTTGGAGGAGGAACGTGAACGATTACGTCAAGAAGAACTTGCGCGTGAAAGAGCCTCTCAACCGAAACCATGGCGACCAAAACAACCTAGAAGAAGGAAGGCTAATTTTTGCGGAAGATTACAAAAATGGTAGCAATCACCAGACTACTGGGGATATTTAACGTTTTGCAAAAAGGACGTTTCTATGTTAATTGACGTTCGTGAGACATTCAGAACTGTAAATATATATTTGTAAATAAAGAAAAATGCTTGTTTTTATATCTTTGGACTTGTGGTTACCTTAGTTATACTGTTGGCATCAAAGGGGGGGGGGAGGGGGGGCTTTCCCAGTGAAAGTCAGTCCTTGCTTCAGCGATATACAATTACAAGCGGAGCTCCACGCGTGCGCGAAGCATGCGCGCGTGGGCGGAGCCCCATAGCTAAGTAAATCTACCCATCCCAGAAAATTTGGTTATCACATGACCGTGAGCGAAAGGAGTTGAGTGGTGGAGTGGGGGAAGTTTTTCGCCATTTTCTTTTTCCCACTGCGGAGACTGTTCTCAGCTACTGTTGCTTCATTCTTCCCAGCACCCCTAGCGACCATTATTTACGCTTCCAATAAAGAGGGAGTAGGGATTGGGAACGACCCTTAAGGGATCTTTCTATAACTACCAAAGTAATTTTTCAAAACGCATTTTTTTGCATTTAGAAAAAGTGTGAAGAACCCATTCGCCCCCGTAAAATCCCCCCCCCCCCCACGTCTCTCTAAAATAAGAAAGAAAAAGAAAACAGTGTTTTGAAGCCAGTTGATCCATAGTTGTGGTCAATAGTCTGGCTATAGAGGCAAAACTGCCTAAAACACCGTTTTTGAGCCAAGCAGTTAAAGGACTTTAGCTCCAGATACAAATTATCAGCTTCAGAGTTTTCGCAAGAGCCCATAACCTGGCGCAAGCAACATCCATACTAAGCCTATGTCAAGGCGTTTTTATGGACCAGTTCATTTTTTCCACATTTTAGAATCTCCACCTGACCATTTCTGTGAGCGCATTTGAAGTATAAGATATCAAAAACGAAAACTAAACATTTATTAAAAGACAAAAAACATCATTTTCAGGTCTGTAGGTTTTGCTGACTGGTTTGTGGAATTTAAAAGATATTCAAATTTGGCGCCAAAACTGTTCTTAAAATAAACTGGTCCGTGAAAATGCCATGACACGAGCGCATGGAAGTTGCTCGCTTCAGCTTTTTGTTTTCTATCCTCTCCTCTTGTTTTTCTTGCCCATTATTTTCTCTTTTGCTGTGCATTTAGGGTTAGGGGGCTTTATTCCAGGGAAAAAAGGAAAAGCTTGTAGGATCAAAGGATTAGATTAAATGGAGTGAAGGTGGGTAGTGGAAAGAAGATTTTCCTTGGATTTTTTTTGGAGATTCTGAGGTGCAATACCCCACAGGAAAGTGCTAACAACTGAGCGTACAACCTGTTTAAGGAAAACTGGGTATTTAATACAAACATGGATCCCACTTAATTCTAGATATTCTGAATACCATGTGACAGTAATTGTTAAAAAGTCTACAAGTTCTTTCTTATCTGCTAAAACAATATTAACAGTTTGTAATCCACTTTGGTTTCTTCAGCCGATGAAATTCATCACAACTAGATGAAGGATGACACTAGCGAAGATAAAATCAGCAAATGCTCTCTCTGGTGAAATACCCTTGAAATCTGAAAGGTTTGCAGGGTTGGACTGCACTCGAAGACAAACTGAAATAAAAAACCACAACAACTTTGAATACAGAAAGTAACTAAGTACATATACGAGCAAAGCCTACTCACCCCAGATCCCAGAGTTCAGCCAAAAAAACAAAATAACTTTCCTACATGTACAAAGTAAATAAGTACAGTATCACTTCAAGCATCAAAAGGCAGGGAATCAGCGGAGTGGTCAAATCAAGACAAGATGTCTTCACGTAAAGATAAAGACCATTGTTTCTAAAGCTTATTGTTTCAATTTCTGTTAATTGTTTGATATTTTTTTCATATAAGCCCTTTATAATCACAAGTCCATACTCTCTTAGGATGCCTCAGATTTTCATAATCAATTCTCAAGGATATTTCCTTTGTAAATGCTAAGCTACAAATGAAATTTTGGGCACCTAATTTTCTAGTCATTTTCAATACTTAATCTTACATTGAAATCACTTTTATCTATTAGTTTAAGATGACGATAAAATCAATATATTTTTGCCCTTTTTTAACAGCTTCGTATTACATTTCATTTAAGCACACACCAGGTGTCTCGACTTTCACGATCTACGTGTCACACGCTCAGGTTACAACGCTCAGATTTTCTAAACGCGCGGTAGGGAAAGAAAGTACAAAGAAAATATTAATACTCAATAATCGTTACCTCCTAAGACAAAAGATCCAACACACGAGATGAACCCGGACAAGAATGAGTTGAATGGAAAGGTCCCAACAAGACAACAATACACGAACTGGATAATTCCCGTTAACATGATATAAAACAGATATGCATCCACTATCTTGAGCTTCTTTGGGGTCGTCTGCGTGTATTCATCGTAGAATTTAACCAAGATGTTTTTTATGTTGGTGAAAGTATCCATATTTCTTCCAAAAAAGACGAAATGCGANGAGTGGTCAAATCAAGACAAGATGTCTTCACGTAAAGATAAAGACCATTGTTTCTAAAGCTTATTGTTTCAATTTCTGTTAATTGTTTGATATTTTTTTCATATAAGCCCTTTATAATCACAAGTCCATACTCTCTTAGGATGCCTCAGATTTTCATAATCAATTCTCAAGGATATTTCCTTTGTAAATGCTAAGCTACAAATGAAATTTTGGGCACCTAATTTTCTAGTCATTTTCAATACTTAATCTTACATTGAAATCACTTTTATCTATTAGTTTAAGATGACGATAAAATCAATATATTTTTGCCCTTTTTTAACAGCTTCGTATTACATTTCATTTAAGCACACACCAGGTGTCTCGACTTTCACGATCTACGTGTCACACGCTCAGGTTACAACGCTCAGATTTTCTAAACGCGCGGTAGGGAAAGAAAGTACAAAGAAAATATTAATACTCAATAATCGTTACCTCCTAAGACAAAAGATCCAACACACGAGATGAACCCGGACAAGAATGAGTTGAATGGAAAGGTCCCAACAAGACAACAATACACGAACTGGATAATTCCCGTTAACATGATATAAAACAGATATGCATCCACTATCTTGAGCTTCTTTGGGGTCGTCTGCGTGTATTCATCGTAGAATTTAACCAAGATGTTTTTTATGTTGGTGAAAGTATCCATATTTCTTCCAAAAAAGACGAAATGCGATGCTTCCTCCAAAGACAAACGTGGAAAAGAAAGAAAGAATCAGCATTGAATGCTGGGTAATTTGTACCGTTACAGACTGGCACTAGTAAAAATATTTTGGCGCCCAAAAGATTCTCTGAAAAGTTTCTGAGAATTTTTTACTGCTTTTCTCCTTTCGATGTCATCATTGACTCCTCTGGAGGAGCTATTTGACTGGTTAAGTAACTCCTAAATCTTCAATTCAAAGCTTATTTCCATGTCAAGCTGTCAAAGAGAGTACATTGAGGAGAGTTTAAGGATTCAATATGGCTGCCAGTGGCGCTGCTCTTCGACCTCATCCAACTTCTGAGCTTGATTATTTTGATCTCGATGACATTATAGCCACACAAGGAAGAGTTCCTGCTAAACTAGAAGTGCAGATTTACAACCTTGGCTTCTTGGATCCCAGCTCGGAAGGAAATGATTTGCAATCTGGAGCAAAACTCGAACTACCTCTCTGGCTAGCAAAAGAGCTTTGTAACCGACGAAGAAAGATCGTTTCAGTGGATATTCCTAAAGCTTACAAGGACGGGTATAGAGAAATTTTCAAAGCAGATGCAAGTGTCGTAGATCTGCATAGACTAGGGCCATATTTCTACGAGTTTGGAACAAAACTTTTGCATTTTGATTTTGAAGAAAATTCTCAAATGGCTTCATGTATGCAAGAGGTAGGCACTGAGAGCTAGGGATTTGGAGGGGGGATCCATATAGGAAGTAACATTGGTAACGCTAGGGTATAACGCTAGTGGGGGTATTGTGCGGAAGATCTTGGTACCTCTTACAATCACCCTTATCGCTACAGGAGTCTGCCATGCTGAATGGAACCCATGCTAGTCACGGGTGGGGGTAAAGGGGTACTCACTCTTGTACTGTCATGGTTCAAACCCCTACCCAGTTATATACTTTTACAGATACTTTTTTTCCTGTGAGGGTAACTCCTGAGTCAGTGGAACGTTCGAGTTACCGAGGGGAAAATTATGGTAAATGTACGAAGGAAATCCAGGGGAAATCGACTTTGGTTTGAGTTAGTGCGAGGTTTGAGTTAGCGAGTGTTCAAGTTATCAGGAGTCAACTGTATATAGGTTATAGAGATTACTTCATGGTTGGTGAGTGCGTATGATTTTTACTCACAACAAGTGAATAAAAATCGTACAAGCGAACCAACCATAAAGTTATTTGTTTATTTTGTAAGTACTGAGATTTCTTTCAAACAATAATGACAATTAACAGCGATAAGACAATGAAATGAGTTTTATTTACTCATAAGCACTTTAAAAATTCAACATCTTTTCAAAATTTCTAGACAATGAAATGAGTTTTATTCACTCGAAAGTGTAAAAACTTCAACATTTTCTTTTCAAAATTTCAGCAAAGGGAAAAGAGGAAATTTTAAAGCTAGTGTTATAAACATATTCATATCATAGCAATGTTTTGATTCATCGTCACAGTCCTTCACTGTCACTGCTATCGAAGCGTTTGGCCTGTTTCCTTTTCCTTTCGTCTTTAACTCTTTCTGTTTGGACAGGAGGACTTTTCTTGTTTTCTCAAATAGGAGGTCATTCATGACACTGGCAGAGTAGCTGTTCTTTTTTAGATGTCGTTCAAAACTTGCCAATAGACTTCGGAGCGAAGAAGGCTCATAGTCTTTCCCATCTATGGTTGTGACCGAAATGATAAACTCGCTGATGTATTCGTTGAACTCCAATGCTGGAATTTCTTCAACTTTTCTAAGTTCATTCCTGGTTCCTAAAAAGATTTGCAAAAGTTTTACATCTCGTCATGTTTTTTGTAATGTGGCTTTGTTTTCTTGTTCTGCAATAAAATTGTCAACTGAACCGACGTCTACAAACCTTTCCGACATCTTGAAAATAAAAAGGCAGCTTACCAGTTTTCGTGCCAAGGATGACGTGGCTTGCCGTACGATCACTTTTCACTAGTGACAAACATTGTTCGTCCAATCAGACGACGCGAACAATGATTTTTCACTCATGAAATTTCATCGTTCGAGTCGCTGATTGGCTGCGACTAAAAACAGAATGATTTTTTCATCACTGCCATCTGTGTGGATAAATCTCAGTACTTATGAAATAAATAGTTATACTCAGTAATTGACCTTTCAAGTCCAAATATCCACGACATGCAAATTCTTCACACTGATCTTGATGCATTTCGTTAAGGAATTAGCTGAAAGAATGTGAAAACCTTTTGCCTTAGTGATTTTGTATAGATATTACTTGAATAAAACTGATTTTGGTCACTCTTGGGGCTCAAGGCATTAAAGGGTTAACAGTTTGCTGATCATGGCCGAGTAGACTACGGTGTGAAAATGCTTTAAAAATGTTTTATGGAGTATGTAAACAAGCAACAATGAAATGTTATTTCTCTTTCTGAACTTGGATATGGTCCCTAGGAATTCAACTCCAGTAGGGTTTGTATACATTTGACAAAGTAAGTGGGTAGGAATAATTGTGGTGAAGACTGAAAGAATGCAAATTCACTTTTTAAGTGATGTTCTTGTTGCTGTTGCGTCGTTGAATCTTAGAGTCCCTAATTTTAACTTTGTCTGTTTTCCCAGTCAATCCTCTGAGGCATAGCTGTAGCTTGGAGAAGCTAACAATTAACAGCTTGTAATTGAAAAAAGGGAGCATACCTTTAGAATAGTTCGTATACTCTCATTCCAAATTTCCTTGTGTTTTGGCCTACTCCATCAATTATGTGAAGAGTTACATTGTAATACATTTTTGTCTCTTTTATGACCCAGTTCTTTACCATATTTGTAGCAAAAGTTAATATTTTTATTTATTATAATTTTAATGTGAAAACTTTTTTTTCTCGATTCTAACAGACTTTTATCAAGAGGTTTAGAAAAATCATGGATTCATCTCAAAATGCTGCAAATGAAGATGCATCACTCCTCACAGGGAAACTTGATCATATTGAAAGGCAAGTTTTCTCTGCTGGCCGTAAGGGCATACGTGAATTTCTTCAGTGGGAAGCTGGCAACACTTCAAAACTTACAACTTCAGACACTGTGGTAAACCACAAAAAACGCAAAAGATCTGTGCTTGAATGATTTTTGTCAGTGGTGTAGCCCAAAAGCCTTCATATCCCATGGTTTTTTACTCCACTTCATTAAGACTCAGGGGAATGCCACAGTTTTATAAAAGTGTGTGCTGAAATAAAGTGGAAACTCACCTGATATGAACAACAATGACATTGTAAAGATGTTAAAAGTGGTGTGAATGATTTTAGTAGTTGCTACAGTTAGCATAGTTTACAAAGTGACCCAGTGATATAGGAATATAGGCTGGTCCCTTTACTTTATGAGCAGTGGAAGCCCTTTTTATGGATGCACGCTATTTAGGAGATATTCTTGCAATGCAAGTGATACATCAAGGCCTTATCTTGAAAATCACCACCATTTGTCAGCAATTACTTCACTCCTTAGTCAAATCACTCCAGATAGAAAGAATGTGGTATGCATTAAAATTTATTTATCAAAATAATGTAGTAATGTATGAGAGGAAGACACTTAAATACAATGTGCAGTCACTTTATCAAGTTAGAATGCATGCCTAGCCCATTGTGCTGCACTGCATCAGTACAAGAAGTATAACCTGGGTACTGTTTCTCAAAAGTCACAAAATGTTATGGGACTTTTGAGAAATGGGCCCCAGGGCTCAAAAAAGCTTGGATGTACTGAACAGGTGGATTTTCCTGTTGTTCACAATAATAGTTTAGGGAAGTTATCTTCTACAATGTGGCATAAATAATGAAAAAGACAAGCATCTAACCAGACTGTGTGCAAATGTCTTCTATTCCCTTTGATACAAATGAAAAACGAACTTGCAACAAAGGAATTTGAAAACATCTGCATGCAGGCTAGCATGCAACTGCCCTGGGCATCCCCTGGGCAAGCAAAATTTGGGAGTTGTTTGTTCAAGCCCAGCTGTATGTGTTATTGAAAGTAATAAATTTGTTCTTAGTGCATCTTAAAGATAGGTAAAGAGGGCTTTAGGAATTTTAAAGAACACTTTTTGCCTATACAGGAGCATAACATCTATATACACACCTACGGCAGTGCATACAACTGATATCTGGAAAAGTATTCTTTTTGTCTCCTGAGAGCATTTTTATCATTTTATTGGGATGGCTGGTAAATTTTTTGCATCATATTGGTGTTTTTGCCCGTCTTAAGGGTAGATGTCTTGCCCTTTGCTTGTAACCTCGTTGATGGTGCCACTTTTTATCCTTTTTCTCCGTTTACACAGTCAGCTAACTTTACCTTACCGATAACGCTAGAGATGGGTAAAACAAACAACTAACTTCCATTTTCCTTCCTATTTATTTCTAGTAATGAAAATGTCCTGTGGAAAACTCAGGAAATGACATTTTCAAGCCCCTTAAAGTTAAAAAGTTTTCCAAAGGAGCTTGCCCCCAGACCCCCTTTTTGGAGCACTTTCGGCAGTCTTACTTTTCTTCCCATGCTTACTCCTTCAAAGTTTCACGCTACGCTCCTGTTATAGGGGTTCTTCTTGTGATCTTAGAAATTTCTGGGTGTTGAAATGTTATCACTGTCTTATGGCCATCATGGGCTTGATTCATACAAGAGAATGATCTGAATGATTTACCAGCAACTAAACATAGTACAGTAGGTTGAACCTCCATTAAGCAGCAACCTTTGGGCCACTCAATAGAGGTTCCTTAAAAATTTGCATAATCTTTAGCACAAACATCGCTTTATTTTGAAACAAATACGTAACAGGAGCAGGATGACTACTGCTCAATCGGTTGTCATGCTCACCTTGTCTCTCAGACTGTATTTTCCTTCATCATATTCTTAAAATTAAGGCAAAATAAGTGTATCAAAAGCTTGATGACTGCTTAAGAGGTGACAACAATGGGAGTACTCTCATTGGGATAGTCAAAAGGTGGCCATGAGTTCTTACAGCTGTTTCGAATAACACACGACCTGCGATGTCAAAAACGTCTTTGGATTTTTCTGCTACATAAATCAAAATCTGAAGGCTTGGTGCTTTCTGCACCTTTACAGTACTTGTGTTTTTCCCTGCTGTCAATCATCTTAGCAGACCTCTAAGGAAACAGTTTACTCCAACTGGTCCAAAAGGCCATTGTGATTGGTGGATTTTGATCCGTTTTGTGTCTCTCTTTGTTTCAAGGTTCATTACTTTTGAACTTCAGCTCTCGCGTGTTTTCACATTTTAGCTAGCTCTCAAGTTTTTTTACCTTCTTACTGAAACATGGCAAGTTTACATTCCCTTTGTGAAATTGTTCCTATAGAGCTTCCAAATCCAGAAGAAACACAGATATGGGAAAATGAAAACAAATCAGTTTGTTCCCACCAAGATTTAATTTTGCAGCTTCTGCTCATTATTGCTATCTTTATTTGACAGGCAAGGATTGGATGCCATGGTAATGGTTTGATTGACATCGGAAAAAAAACTCAAAATCCTGTTTTTGACAATGCAGGTTGTGTGTTTTCCTAAACAGCTGAAAGAGAGGTTTAATTTCCCGTCCTTTCCTACAATTTTTTATTACTTTGGGACTTTGATTACTAGCCGCTTAATAGAGGGTGACTGCTTAATAGGTGGCCTCTTCAGGTTCAAATGCATTTTGAATTATGTTTAGAGGGCTACTTCCAAGCTTTTACTTCTTAATGTGACAGAATGACCTAAATAATTTTTTATTATGCAAAACATTATTAATAAGTAATAGAGGGCCAAGGAGTGAGGGCATTATTGTTTTATGACCAGCAGGTCATTATTTTTGCCCCTGTTTTTGCCAATTCAGTGGAACAGTGGGTTATTGTTTGTAATAATTACCTCCGATTCCACCTCAGAGACCTGTTCAGAATATAGAGTTGTCGAAAAGTTGAGCCCTGCTGCGCATGGGTTTGAGGGGGTTAAAATAGCTTGGCAAAAAAATAAATACTTTGGTGTATCTGAAATAAATACTAAATCAATACTAAATCTGCACAGGTGGAGGATTATGGTATTCAAGGTTAGACACCTATGGTGTTTTGCTAGTTCTGCATGTATGGCAGGCGCCTGCTAGTTTTTTTGGTTATTTTTTATAGAGTGTGAGGTGAATGCAGGAAGGGGAGAGAAGGCACTTGCAGCGACGACCCTGAATTAACATCATATACCGTATTTATTCGATTAACCGCCCTGGGCGCTTAATAAATTTTTGGACCTTGAGGGTGGGCGCTTATTTGAGGTGGGCGCTTATTCGAGGCTGTGCGCTTATTAAATTTTCACCATTTTCAGCAAGTGAAGTATGTTTATTTTGCAACAAAACAAGAAATGCTAATAACAAAACTCGAGGAAGTAACAAAGCAAGATTTCTGTAAAATACTTTGAAGAAAACTCCGTAGTCGGGGAAGTCTCTTATTAGAATTTACTCACTCAAGTGGGTGGGGTGGGGGTGAGCACTTATTTGAGTTTGATTGGGAGGAGGAGGGGGGTGGGCGCTTATTAACTTTTTCTGCCTTTAGAATGGGCGCGTATTCGAGGTGGGTGCTAATTCAAGGTTGGGTGCTTATTCGAATAAATACGGTACTTAAGTATTTTAAATACATTTGTCCAAAAAAAAAAAAAAAAAAATTTGTCAAAAAAATACCCATACAAAAAAAACTCATACTACAGAGGTTTCATCAATATTGTGTCTTTATTAAAACAAACAATTCAAAGTGATTAATTTACTTTTTCATTATCACTCAAGGTATAAAAATACTTTGCCACATCGGCATTTGTGCATTTTTCTTAAATTTTGTATTGCTTTATTTATTTGTGTCTGTCTTAGTCCCAAAAATTGTTGCTATCAAAATTCTAGGTTGTAGTGAAATATTCCTTGAATCTTATATTTTCCACATGAGCTTCAATTAGTCATTATGTTAAAATAAAAAAAATGTGCAACTATCGTTTGGTAAGTAAAGCAGAATTCTGATTTTTGGAACCTCAGAGGAAAAAAATAGTTGATTCATTGAGAGTTTCATAACAACATTGATTATATTGGGTGTAAAATTACAGAGTTTGACTTGGAAATGGAAACGGGTTAATTCAATAAAACTTAATTAAAAATCACAAGTTTGGCCATTGTTTTAGAGACCGGAAAAAAATAATAGCCACACTTGTAAATCATGCCGGCTGAAGTTTTGTTGAACTGACATCAGTTTGGGTTGAAATAATTATCATAAGGAGTTGCAACAAAGTGAGGATTTGAGAAATCAGAAGTTTTCTTCCCACAAAACAATCATTTGATGCATTCTAGAGAAGATCCACCACACATTTCCAATGGTTTTTATGTCCTCCTATCCCTGACAAAAACTTTTAAGTCTGCTAGGTCATGTTACTTCCTTTTAAAAGTAAAGCTTGTCAGACATCACCTGCCCGTCACAACTTTCAACTCCTTCCAGGGGAAAAGCATGTAACATGTATTACTGATACAGAAATAATGTCTTTTTCTTATAATTTCTTATGGCACTAATTTCTTTACAAATCAAGACTTTATTTTTGGTCACGATTCCCTATAATTTTCTATTATTTTCTTGACCTTGAAGCCTAATTAAGCAAAGATAATTTTTTTAAGATAACTAAGGACATTTTGTCACTAACAGGCCACATTCTGAAAAACTGACCATTTAACTTTGAGGGGGTGGGGATGGGTACTCTCACTAAGCTGGTGCGACAGATTTATTTTTCCTTGCCTCATTCCTGATAGTTCATGGTTATACTCCTTAGGTATTCAGAGAATGGACCTCTGGATCCAGAGTAGGGGTTGGGTGATTTTTTAAAAATATATTCTGAGACCTGGAACGAAAACAAGTCAAACAATAAGCTAATGGTGTTATATTTGGACGTGAAAAAAAAAATTGCCTATAGTAAACACTCACCTCGCCCCTACAGTACCTCTCAAAAGTTAAATGGTTGGCCCCTAACTAATACTTAACTCACTCACCCTTGAAACTCTTAGCAGCTACATTGATAAATTCAGTTGAGAGTACAAAATGCATAGAATAACAGATTTATCTGATTCATTATTACAGTTTATAATATACGTGACCTGAAACGCTGACTAGTAATCCCTTTGTTTTGATCTGTGGTTGTGTACAGTTGTATAGTCCCCAAAATAAATAAATAACATAATTATTCAAAAGAGCCCCAATAACAGTACTGTCAAAGTAATGTTGAGTCAAAGGTTTAAGTCTTGATATCGATTCCATAATTAATAATTCATTATTTCCCCAACCCTTATCCATACAATTTACATGATAATCATTAATTTTTGTTTAAGGCAATCCAAGACAGGCTTGAATTCAGAACTCCATGCTATGGATTCTGAGGTACTGTATTCTGGATTTGTGTCCTTGTCAGTGGAACTTGGATTCTGGATTCCTTGAGCAGAATCCCAGATTCTAAAGCAGAGGGATTCCGGATCCCACAAACGAAATTTTCTGGATTCTGGAATCTGTATTACGTTACATGGTGTGATGTACACTGCACTGGTATGTAATGTTATTTAAGGCCTACAGCAGAATTTCTAATACAGTAGAACCCCGATAACTCAAACTCGAATAACTCGAACTTCCCGCTAACTCAAACTAATTTCGATCCTTTCCCTAACAAAAATTCACTGAAATTTACCCCAATAACTCGAATTCTAGATCGTGTAACTCTACTCGGATGCCACAAAAAAAATATTTATACAGTAATGGAACCATGATTCTGAACCAGTAGGATATAACCTGAACCTTCAATAGCAGTAGCTCAATGGACATGGTCATTCTGATCGCTAATTGTACATCTTAGCTTTTTAAAATATGTAATATTATTATTACATATTTTAAAAAGCTAAGATGTACATGTACAATATCCTATTCACAAGGAAAAGAGAATTAGTGCTCAACACTTTGTCAAAAAATAGGAAGGCTAATTATCAAAGAAGAGGTTACTAAAGAAATTAAAGTTTTATCAGCATTAGGTCTTCGTCGCTTAACATCGCTGACACTGGCAATGTAGAGATCAGGCTCAGCATACCCGAGTAGGTGCCAGGCTGGACGTGTCACATAAAACTCATGAAAAACCCAGTTATCTGTCAGTGGACTAGAGTACAGTTGAGAATGCTGTAACAGTCTGTTCTTACAATCCCTCTCATGATCAGATTCAGTACAACCCTTTTCCTGTGATATCCTTCATTATTGCGAAAACTTCAGAGTCAGCAAATATGAACACTCCCAAGACCACGTAGAAAAGACCAAGGGCTATCAGGAGCTTCTTGGTGGTGGACAGAACAGGATATTGGAGCATCTCCTGCACAAGACAGATTCCTAGGAATAACAAAAATGCAGGAGTTTAATTTTCAGGTGAATGCTCCTAGGAAATGTATTTAAATTCGGCGGAGCTAAATGTAGTGGCAGTAACAGAGAATGTAAATACTTTCCTATTGGTATGAACACACGTGAGCCACTATGACATTAATTTACTCTATTGTTGTTAGGTATATAAGGTTTTGACTGTTGTAATGTATTCATCTTAGCTCTTGAACTATCAACTTTTATTTTTATATCTTACTTTATTCATCTATCGATTGATTTTTTCCTTTAACCCCCAGAGGTTGTGCGACTGCATTGGTTAGGAAATACCTTCCCAATTTTTTCCCATTGGGTTTTCGGGTTTTCGTATCAGGTGGCGCACGTGAATAGTTCAGCCTCAAGTGACTTTATTTAGGAATATTTGTATACCATTCTTTAGTTATGATGTTGAACTTTGTATGTTATTTGGACGGCATCAAACACTCAGGCTCCACAGTTCAAGCTGCAGACCCATTCCCGTCTCTTAGTTGTGAATATAAATAGGAACAAATTTTCATCAACTTGTTATTACATCAAATATCAAATAGATGGCAACAAATTCTTTGCATTAGCATGGTTGTGTGATCGTTAGAAGAAATATTTTCAGTGGCGTACTTGTTGGTATCAAATTTACCAGATTTAGCTTGTTACTACTGCAAATAACATTGTGTCATAGTATTAAGAAAAGATTGCTAGCTACATACAGTGTGGCTTGCAGTCTGAGTGAAAGAAATTCATGAGTAATTTCATGGGCAATTTCATGTATGTATGGTTATAAAGATGGAACTAATAAAATTTCTTTTTACAAGGGAGTTGAAAAATTTCATGGGATCTCGTAAGCAGGTTTGTCAGAAACATTTTCAGTTAGGTAAGGTTTCAACAACTAGGAGGACCTTTTGGCTCTATTTTCCTCTTGTGTCCTACGAAAGTAACCAAACAATGTTGTGACCTGCAGTGCACCACGGGAAGGATACAACCCATAAGACTTTGTCAACCATATGTATACATGAAATGTGCAATAATAATATTAAATTTATTGAAATGTTGGGAATCAATCGCTCAAATGTTTGACCAGTTTCTTCCCAACAACATGCAACAACATACAACAGCATGTGCAAATGGACACAACATGTAACATCCAACAATGTTGTGTCCATTTGCACGGGGCTTAACCCTTTAAGTGCCAGTAGTGACCAAGATCAATTTTCTCCTAACAATATCCACACACTGTCAACAGATAAGTTATAAGAATTAATAAAGTGATCACCCAAGAAAAAATGCCTTGATCTTTTGTCAAATTCTCTCAACTCATTCTTTAAGGAAATGTATGGAGATCAGTTTGGAGAACTTGTATGTGGATACTGGGGCTTTAAGGGTTAATTTCTGACAACCTACCTGGAAAGAAAAAGATAAAGAGTGCAGCTAATCCCCCAATGAGGGCTACAGCATATCCTATGTCTTTAACAAATACAGAAACAATGAGGGAAAGACTAAACCACACTATTGTCTGTATGATCCTTCGTTGTCTTTCATGTACTTCAGCTAATGCAGGAGGCATCCTAAAG
>CALNXI010004482.1:15589-23089 GCA_942486025.1 Porites evermanni | reverse complement strand
ATTGGTTCAACTCTTTAATCATGGTTAACTGGTTAGGGATAGCATTATAGGTGTTAATCCATTACGGTCTGATCCAGATTTTGTCACTCCTATTCCAGACACCTTTTTAACTCTCACACAGGATGCAACACAATATTAACTCAGCACCCAATATTTCTTCTTTCTCTCTTTTTTTAAGCGAGTGGAGAGCTTCCTCAGTATGTTCTAAAAAATTTGAGATGGATCATGCAAAAGGTATATTAATAACTATTAATAATAAATAATTAATAATTAGTAATTAATAATATTAATAATCATTATACTGTGAATATTGTCAGTGCTTGTTGTAGCAAGAAGTGATATTTGTGGAGTGGAAAGATGTGTTAATCTCCCACAGAGCCATTTTTGTCTTGTCAAGCAAAGCTCTTGATTGTGGAGGCAAAAATGGCTGCGCGAAATAGTAGTTGATATCATTTGTTGATGCACATTCTTTTAAAACAGGACAAACTGGGTCAGGATGTGTTTCTCATTGGATCTCCAGGACCATCCAGGAGACTACTGGCCATGCAGTACCTGGTAAATCTAATGATTAATAAATTTTTATATATTTTATATTACAATAATTTGTTTCTCCTAGGAAATACATGCTCTCTGATTGGTCTCACAAATTTACATGTCACTGATTATTTTTATTTATAGCACCCTGTTTGTTCACATCATTAAGTCATTAAGAGATACATACTGGTATCCAATATTATTGAAAATACCAAGCTATTTCAAGCCTTCTTCACAAATAATTCAAGCCTCTCTAAAAACCTTTTGAAATAACATAAGGTTGAGGCTAACAATAATATTAGTAAAAATAATAATGATAATAATTTGATAACCTATATAGCACTATTTACATTATGGTGATCAATAGCACTTTACAAAATAAAAAATAATGTATATATTTCAAACATTTATTTATTAAATAAGAAATAATTTTTAAAATGCAGACCAAAACAAAATTTTGGCTGATCAGCTTCAACAAATGCTTTGAACTGCTTTGAAGTGAGCTAAGCGCATTATTTTGATTGACAATTTCTGGTCGGTGAAAATTCTTCATTCTTTTCAGGAACTGACCAAGCGTGAGATTGAATACATTGCATTGTCACGTGACACAACAGAGTCAGATCTCAAACAAAGGAGAGAAATCTCATCAGGCACTGCATATTATGTTGATCAGTGTGCTGTGCGTTTTTCAGGAACTGACCAAGCGTGAGATTGAATACATTGCATTGTCACGTGACACAACAGAGTCAGATCTCAAACAAAGGAGAGAAATCTCATCAGGCACTGCATATTATGTTGATCAGTGTGCTGTGCGTGCTGCTACCAAAGGACGAGTGCTTTTGCTTGAGGGAATTGAAAAAACTGAACGAAATGTATTACCAGTGTTAAACAACCTTCTTGAAAACCGGTTCGTAAGATCTGAGATTTACTTCATGATATTGATCTTCATATTTTGATTGTTATTGTTCTTCTTGAGGAAAATTTTTTGCTGAAACGGTTTTTACTGGGTATTAATACTGTTGCTTGACTTACGTCCTACTGTGCTCTTTAAGGGAGATGCAATTAGAGGATGGAAGATTCCTGATGGCAGCTGAAAGATATGATTCTCTTTTAAAAGTAAGGCCACTGCTGACTTTGAGTGAATTTTACTTTTACAGCCTGATTAACATCTTCATCTACATCTACATGAATTGTAATATCCCCAAGGGATAGTTTCCAAAAAAATCAGTAAAAATCAATAAATGAATCAGTAAATAATTAATCAAAATCACAAAGCTTTACGTCAGAGTGACAATTCACATATTGCTAGCTAGGGCAGTGATGATTTTACCAACTTTTTTGTCTGTTCCTTTAATCCACATAATTGTAGAGATTCTATATAGTAACGGAGTCTTTACAGAAATCTCAACAATACGTTAGTAATCATTCACTTCATTTTTGGTGATGTGGTATCTGATCAAGGATCTTAGGAGCCTTAGAAAAGATCATTACTGTTTTTCTTTGATACTGTTCTATTTGATGTCAAGCCAAGTATATATTTACTAGTCCTGAGTGTTGCTTATGGGTTTGAAATTAATGATACATGCACACAAGTGCAACATTGTTATACTAGTGATTAGATTATATAATATCTTTCTCCTTTTCTTCTGCCCTCTTGAGAAATCTTATGATGGTGAACGCAGGAGATTTCATTGTTTGATCTCTTTCCAGGAGCATTCTGAAGAGGAATTGAAAGCATGGAAACTTGTGCGTGTGAGTGAAGACTTCAGAGTGATTGCTCTTGGGTTACCTGTGCCTCGTTACCATGGAAACCCTCTAGATCCCCCTCTGCGGTCACGTTTTCAAGCAAGAGACATTCATCTGTTACCTTTTAAGGTAAGATTTGAAAATACTTTGTGAAATACATGTTACATTCATCTTTCAATTCTAATGTATTATTCATCCCTATGCCCAAATAAAGGTGATATCTTCAATTTGTTTTATTTCCCCTTGGGTCCAAGTATAAATTTTAATGTATCGAAACTGGTGTATTTATATCTGTAGCAGTTGTCCTGTACGTCCCTGGAATTTGTATATATATATATGTATATTAATGTTTGTACTTTTTTCTCCTATAGGACCAGCTTGCTCTCTTGCAATCATCTTGCCCCCATTTACCACAAGAAAGGTTTGCAATATTAGCATTCAAAATAGTGTAGAGCCTCTTGTAAGTAACCATACAAATTGCAAAAAGTCAGTGGCCACTTTCAAGTATCAAACAACAGGGGATCTATTCCAGGAAGAGGTCCACCACAACTACTTTTTTGGAGAACATTTTTTGGCACGCAATTTCTAAGTTACAATGATTGTGTGTGTGAAGTTCATGAAGCAAACATAGAGATCAGACCATGAGTCAAGTGGTCGCATACACAGAAAAAGAGGTTAAAAACATTGGAAAATTATGAAACCATCTCCCAAAAAGTGGTTGGGTCACTTTCACAAGGAGGTTGTTTACCAAAGGCTCCAACAGGATTTACTTTATATCATGTGATGTAATGACCAGTGATGGGTGATATACAGGTATCTTACCATCCAAGTTTTTTGACACTGATTAATCATCCAAGGCATGCTGCATAATTTTGCACTTCATCATGATCACTACCACCACCACTATCATATTAACATCATAAGATTATCATCACCACCACCACCATCATCATCATCATCATAACCATCATGTCACTGATTGTAAGACGACCTCAAGGATCTCTAGGCATCCATCTCAGTCCTGGTCATTTTGAAACGCAGGCCATGCAGACTGCAGACTGCGGACCGTGCAGACTGTGCAGACTGTGCAGACTGTGCAGACTGAGTGTTATTTTTTTTTACTTGTACCTTAATTTTCTAGTAAAATTTTTACTATAGTTTCCCGAGGGAGCGAGCACGATGGAGGAAGGTAAGCTGTTTCTTTCTGTAACTGTATTATATTGCCACGATTATTTAAATTTTTTTAGTAGAAGAAGCTTTTTCAGGTTTTTTAAGTGACTTAAAATAAAACCCTTTTCGGCTTCCTGCAACAGCTACGAGAGAGACATTTCCTCAATTTCCTTGATTGTTGATGATCGTCTTTGATTTCATTCTGTAATTCAAACCGGTGACTTGCCGTCATTTCTTCAAATCCAGCACAGATACCGATGTCATCGTTGTTAGCTCGTAAGATTCGGGTAAGACTTTTGTTTATGTATTTTTTAAATTCGATTCTCAAGAGTGTTCTTCTGGGCGGGTTTTCACTCTGGGATCGACAATCGTATTTGCTCCATGCATTCGCGCCAATAAGGTGGTAGTGGTTTGAAACTGACAATCTTGTTCAAGTATCATGGTTCTTGTTTATGCAGCTCCAAAACTAAATAGTTCATTAGTAACAAATGTATTATTTGTACAACTTGAAGATGTGAAGGGGGTTTTAATGTGCACTTAACTAGATCCCCGCCGTGTATTTTAGGTATATTTTGTCTTAATTTTCATTGAATATTATCTGTGAGAAGTTTCAAGTCGCTGCCCTTCTTCTCTTAATTCTGACGCTTACGGAACCGCCAAACACGTGGAAATCAGAATATTTATTTTTAGGTAGATATACCATTGATTTATTTACACATTTCAAAGCAAGGCCCACCTCTCAAATGTCTCGGTTTGATATCCCAAGCTAAAAACAATGACATCGGTATCTGTAAGATTTGAAGAAATGATGGCAAGTCACCGTGTGGGATACTTCGACGAGAAGATCACACTCGGCACAAATTACTAGTCCACGCGTTGTTCATAAATCCTGTTTAATCCACCGTTTCCTTTTGCCGCTCCTTCACGAGCAAATACAAATTCATTGACGATGCTCGATACTTGAAAAAACTTGTTCATGCAACCGCATCAAACTGAACTATCAAGCTACAAAGAAGAAAATAGAATCCACGCGTAAACATCGAGGCTTAGGCTCTAAACTTTGTGACCGACTGCACTATGTCAGGTGCTTGAAAACGAAGAAAATACATTAACATAATTAAAATTCGCGAGAAAAAGACACGACACACTGGTTTGAATTACAGAGTGAAACCAAAGACGATCATCAACAATCAACGAAATTCAAATTGAGGAAATGTCTCTCTCGTAGCCGTTGAAGGAAACTGAGAAGGGTTTTATTTTAAGTCACTTAACCCTGAAAAAGCTTCTTCTACTAAACAAATAAATAATCATGGCAATATAATACAGTAACAGACAGAAACAGCTTACCTCCCTCCATCGTGATTGCTCCTGCGTGAAAGTGGCGCAGCTAAAAGCAAGCGAAACTGCTTTTACATCTGCCGGTAAACATGAGCCCGTGATTTTCTCAT
Source organism: Porites evermanni (assembly GCA_942486025.1). Taxonomy (NCBI): domain Eukaryota; kingdom Metazoa; phylum Cnidaria; class Anthozoa; order Scleractinia; family Poritidae; genus Porites; species Porites evermanni. Next base: position 18,191 of record CALNXI010004482.1, on the reverse strand, counting down.
TTCCTACCCATGACCCTTGCAGGTACACATCAGTGCACATATGGTGGTGATGCACAGTGCACATAATGAGAGGAAGCAGGGAACTATGGTAAAAATTTTACTAGAAAACTGAGATACAAGTAAAAAAATAACACTCAGTCTGCTCAGTCTGCACGGTCTGCACAGTCTGCAGTCTGCAGTCTGCATGGTCTGCGTTTCAACATGACCGTCTCAGTCCTGGGTGGCCACAAGTTTGAGCAGACTCACCTCTTTATCTTAAAGGGGTCCATTCGTTCCCATATTTGCTGCAAGAAAGACCCTTTTGCCTTTAGCAGGTTTCATCCTCATTATGTCCTCATTATGTTGTGAGATGACTTTTAATAGTCGAGGCTTCACTGAAAGATGGTCCTTAGCCTGAGAAAACAGCGGACATTTCACGACACCAACACTGGCTTCCCTGCAAAAAGAAGTCTGAGAAACAAGTGCGGAAATTCAGTACTGATGACGTGTCACTACCATATCTGGGTAGTGCTTCTGATTGGTTGGAAATTTGGTTGTCCAATCAGAAGCACTTCCCAGATGTGGGTAGTGACACGTCAAAGTAGGGAATTTCTGTGCTCATTTCTTAGATTTCATTTCATAGGGAAACCAGTGGCGGCGTTGTGAAATGTTGCTTGTTTTCTCTTTTCTCAGGCTAGATAATCCTCAACTCTTACGTTATCTAAGGTAATGATTGTAATTTACATGTGAATTTTGCGTCTGCAGGTTAGCACAAGTTGCCTCCTTTGCACACACCTTACAATCAACAGAGCTGGCTTCTGTTGGACTTCCAGATTTTCCAATTCACAATCTTGTAAATATTGTAAGAATAATGGTAAGTTTACTTCTGTTTTTTTTTTGTAGAAATGATAACTGAAAATATTTTATGATACAAAACACTTTAAAATTTGTAGATGAGATATTAAACCTGGTCGCTTTGCTTCTTGATTCCATAATAGCTTCAGATAAAGCAATGAACTGCTTGCATGCTTACCTTTTAGTTTCCTTGCAGGACATAAATCCAAAACATTCGTTGGAAGAACTCATTCACAGACTATATCCTCATGAACTTATACTTGGAGATGATGGGCAAAAAGTTGTCCAGGATGCACTCAAGGTGAAAACTGTTATTATTTTACAAACTTATAACATAAAGTAATAGTTTTGCTAGCGCTGTGTTAGGATATGTTATTGAACCTACTTTATAGTAACCACCCAAAATGCAAAGATACAGTGGTCACTAAGAGATGATGACTTACTTAAAGCTCCAAGAGTGATCAACATCAGTTTTCGCCAAGTTTTTTTTCCAAGAGGGTTCACTAAGAATCCATCACTACCATGCCTACTGTAGGAGCAGACTCATCTGGCTGGACAGTTCTGATTTAAAGTGAAATTCTCTCTATGGATGGACTATTCTTGCCAGTGAATCATGACCAATGGTAAGCACTCTTAAGGTACTTACGATTTGCCAGAACTGGACGGCCAGACCAGTCTAGTTGTAAGGAGAGTTCCACTGTTGATCAGAACTATTCAGCTTCATGTAGATGACGTTGTTCCTAATATTTCATTTTTAAAACGATCAGTCTGACCAGCCAGTTCTGACTTTTGCAATAAGTGCTCTTAGAGTCCACAATTAACCTTCTATACTCCTCTCTTACTTTCTTTTGCAGACATTTAATCTCAATGATAGAAGCAACAAATCTTTGTTGACATCAGTTAATTCAATCAATAAATGTACTACGGATTCTTCAGTGCCTATGGCATCTGTGGAAATAAAAACAAAGAAATGGAACTCTGTATTTCAGACTCCTGCTGGCAGTGAGGCAAACTATATAAAGAAGAATCGATCTGGTGAACTAAAGGTGATACAACTATTGATAATGAAATGCTATCATGATATTTGTTTTTCTGGAATATAATGTGGAGTAACATTTTGGTAGTAAAACATGTAGCTTTTGCTTTGAACAAAGAAAGTAGAGAAAGCCAACCCTATTTTGCACATCATTTTACTTGGAGAGAAAAGTAAAAACTGGCAAAGAATACTGGGCAATGTTTACCAGGCTTAACAAGCCTGCATGCAAGAAATCAGCAGGCATGGTCTCACTTGTGTTGCTATATCGAAAGGGGAAAAAAATCTTACTATAAAATGTCACAAAGATTTACATCACGTAAGAGTTACGTACAATATTAAAGCTTGTTTACCAGTACCAAGAAAAATAAAAGAATAAGAAGAAATGTTAACGAAAAGATACTTTGTCATTCATATTTATATTGTGTTTTAATTTTGCAGTTTGTTATGACAGAATCTCATTCCAAGGTGTTGGCAGACATGTTGGAGTCCCATTCAGTTCATGATTTCTGTCTAGTGGGACCCAAAGTAAGAAAGATATGAATATCTTTAATTTTATTTACTTCTGTTAATTTCTGTTGCATTTATTGTTACTTAAAGGACCGTTCAAAAAGGGGGTGTCAAAAGAAGAACTAGTGGGTTTAAAGGGGGGGAGGGGGGTCACCAAAAAATCCTTATCATCCTTATCATAATTATTATTATTATTATTTGTTTTTGTTTTTGGGGGGGGGGGGG
>CALNXI010004482.1:0-15525 GCA_942486025.1 Porites evermanni | reverse complement strand
GTGTGGATGTGTGGGTGGAGGGTGTGGCAGGGGGGGTGGGGGCGTGTGCTGTATTTTTCTTTTTTATTTTTTTTTTTTTTTTTTTTTTGTTTTGTTTTGTTTGGTGTGGGGGGGGGGGGGGGGGTGGGGGGTGTCATTTCACTTTATTTGGGATACAAAAGGGGGGCCACCCCCAAAAATTTCTTATGAAGACAGGGGGCATCATATGTTACAGGAGCTAACTGTCAAATCCCACCAGCCCCCCTCCCCCATTAAAAATGAACGGTCCCCAACATTGAAAGTTCTAGCTGTCTTATTAACCCTTTAGGTCCCAAGAGTGGCCAACATCAATAATATTTTCTCCTAACAATATTCATGCATAATCAAGTGGAAAGGGTACAAGGATTAATATGATAATGCTTTGATTTTTTAACAAATAATCGCAATGAATTTATCAAGGAATATATGGACATCAGTCTCAAGCCCTTGTATGTTGATAATGGGTCTGAAAGAGTTAATATTCACTTGATATGATTTCCGGTCAAATGACACAGTTGATTGATCATGATTTCTGAGACTGGATATGAGACTTATTGCTTTGCTTTATATTATGTAAGAAGGCCAAGTAGGAGAGGGCCCTGGGAACAAGGTTACCGAAAACTGGGGAGAAATATTAGCCTGATTCTCAGACACTCCCAGTCGATGGTAGCCACGCGAATGCATGGCCACAAGTGAGAGTGTGCGTGGCCAAGAGTAACCATGAGCATCTACGCGAGTGCATGGCCATGGGCATCCTAGAGCATCTGAGAAACAGGCTGGAGAGAAATACCACTGATTTTTATTTTGTTGATCATTTACTTGTTGACTTTATGTGGAGATGACTGGTTACGTTAATTTACCTTTTAGGGTTGTGGTAAAAGTGTACTGGTGCAGCAGTTTGCTGATTTTCTGGGTTACAACATCGAACCTGTGGGCCTCTTTCAGGTATATCAGCACAAGAAATTGATGCACATGCAGAGTTGTCGTTTTTCTTTTGACGTTCCGGTTATGGCCGCCATCATGGTTGCCAGAGCTTCCAATTACATTCGCCACACTTATTAGATGGAAACTGGACCAAGTTAACGTTCGCAAAACTTGTGGGTCTGTTGCTAGGGACAGGGGAAAAAATTGGCCAATGGCTGACCGGCACATCCCTAGTTACCACCCCAGAGGTCTTTGCGAAAGCTAACTCAACCTAGTCTCCTCGGTTCTAAAGTAGCGAATTACCAAGAAGTCAATCTTTTTTTCTTCCAATAAAACAGGATATGACAGCAAGAGATCTTCTCCAGCAGCGTATAACACTGCCCAATGGAGACACAAGCTGGCGATACTCTCCTCTGGTGATGGCTGCCCTTGAAGGAAACATTGCAGAGCTGGATGGAATTCATAGGGTAAACCCTGGCACGCTTGCTGTCCTGCAGAGGTAACTTGATGCCAGTGAATCATGACCAATGGTAAGCACTCTTAAGGTACTTACGATTTGCCAGAACTGGACGGCCAGACCAGTCTAGTTGTAAGGAGAGTTCCACTGTTGATCAGAACTATTCAGCTTCATGTAGATGACGTTGTTCCTAATATTTCATTTTTAAAACGATCAGTCTGACCAGCCAGTTCTGACTTTTGCAATAAGTGCTCTTAGAGTCCACAATTAACCTTCTATACTCCTCTCTTACTTTCTTTTGCAGACATTTAATCTCAATGATAGAAGCAACAAATCTTTGTTGACATCAGTTAATTCAATCAATAAATGTACTACGGATTCTTCAGTGCCTATGGCATCTGTGGAAATAAAAACAAAGAAATGGAACTCTGTATTTCAGACTCCTGCTGGCAGTGAGGCAAACTATATAAAGAAGAATCGATCTGGTGAACTAAAGGTGATACAACTATTGATAATGAAATGCTATCATGATATTTGTTTTTCTGGAATATAATGTGGAGTAACATTTTGGTAGTAAAACATGTAGCTTTTGCTTTGAACAAAGAAAGTAGAGAAAGCCAACCCTATTTTGCACATCATTTTACTTGGAGAGAAAAGTAAAAACTGGCAAAGAATACTGGGCAATGTTTACCAGGCTTAACAAGCCTGCATGCAAGAAATCAGCAGGCATGGTCTCACTTGTGTTGCTATATCGAAAGGGGAAAAAAATCTTACTATAAAATGTCACAAAGATTTACATCACGTAAGAGTTACGTACAATATTAAAGCTTGTTTACCAGTACCAAGAAAAATAAAAGAATAAGAAGAAATGTTAACGAAAAGATACTTTGTCATTCATATTTATATTGTGTTTTAATTTTGCAGTTTGTTATGACAGAATCTCATTCCAAGGTGTTGGCAGACATGTTGGAGTCCCATTCAGTTCATGATTTCTGTCTAGTGGGACCCAAAGTAAGAAAGATATGAATATCTTTAATTTTATTTACTTCTGTTAATTTCTGTTGCATTTATTGTTACTTAAAGGACCGTTCAAAAAGGGGGTGTCAAAAGAAGAACTAGTGGGTTTAAAGGGGGGGAGGGGGGTCACCAAAAAATCCTTATCATCCTTATCATAATTATTATTATTATTATTTGTTTTTGTTTTTGGGGGGGGGGGGGCGGGTCATTTCACTTTATTTGGGATACAAAAGGGGGGCCACCCCCAAAAATTTCTTATGAAGACAGGGGGCATCATATGTTACAGGAGCTAACTGTCAAATCCCACCAGCCCCCCTCCCCCATTAAAAATGAACGGTCCCCAACATTGAAAGTTCTAGCTGTCTTATTAACCCTTTAGGTCCCAAGAGTGGCCAACATCAATAATATTTTCTCCTAACAATATTCATGCATAATCAAGTGGAAAGGGTACAAGGATTAATATGATAATGCTTTGATTTTTTAACAAATAATCGCAATGAATTTATCAAGGAATATATGGACATCAGTCTCAAGCCCTTGTATGTTGATAATGGGTCTGAAAGAGTTAATATTCACTTGATATGATTTCCGGTCAAATGACACAGTTGATTGATCATGATTTCTGAGACTGGATATGAGACTTATTGCTTTGCTTTATATTATGTAAGAAGGCCAAGTAGGAGAGGGCCCTGGGAACAAGGTTACCGAAAACTGGGGAGAAATATTAGCCTGATTCTCAGACACTCCCAGTCGATGGTAGCCACGCGAATGCATGGCCACAAGTGAGAGTGTGCGTGGCCAAGAGTAACCATGAGCATCTACGCGAGTGCATGGCCATGGGCATCCTAGAGCATCTGAGAAACAGGCTGGAGAGAAATACCACTGATTTTTATTTTGTTGATCATTTACTTGTTGACTTTATGTGGAGATGACTGGTTACGTTAATTTACCTTTTAGGGTTGTGGTAAAAGTGTACTGGTGCAGCAGTTTGCTGATTTTCTGGGTTACAACATCGAACCTGTGGGCCTCTTTCAGGTATATCAGCACAAGAAATTGATGCACATGCAGAGTTGTCGTTTTTCTTTTGACGTTCCGGTTATGGCCGCCATCATGGTTGCCAGAGCTTCCAATTACATTCGCCACACTTATTAGATGGAAACTGGACCAAGTTAACGTTCGCAAAACTTGTGGGTCTGTTGCTAGGGACAGGGGAAAAAATTGGCCAATGGCTGACCGGCACATCCCTAGTTACCACCCCAGAGGTCTTTGCGAAAGCTAACTCAACCTAGTCTCCTCGGTTCTAAAGTAGCGAATTACCAAGAAGTCAATCTTTTTTTCTTCCAATAAAACAGGATATGACAGCAAGAGATCTTCTCCAGCAGCGTATAACACTGCCCAATGGAGACACAAGCTGGCGATACTCTCCTCTGGTGATGGCTGCCCTTGAAGGAAACATTGCAGAGCTGGATGGAATTCATAGGGTAAACCCTGGCACGCTTGCTGTCCTGCAGAGGTAACTTGAGCAAAAGGAGCAAAGTGATATCTCCTCAATGGTCCTAAGGGTGCTTTCCATTTGTCAGAACTGGCCGGCCGGACCAGTCAGTTAGCAAATGAAATCAGCTTTTTCCTAAGAGTTTTTGGTGAAAAACCATCTCCTTCGTGCATGCTTTTTAGGATTTGACCACAGGTAACCCAGGCTGACTATTTGTGTCACGTACGGGTTTCATAACATGAGCTAATGTAGACTCGGAGAACATATGTGGCGAAGTTTAGGTCTGGAAATTTTCTAGAAAATGGCAATAAAACTCGATGAAACGTACCATGTGGCGAGTTGTTGTTGTCCTTAATATGCACACGAAGTTTCGGGAACATTAGTCTCCTTCATCCTTCCTACCTCGAGGCTAGTCTACATTTAGGTGATGTCACACGGAACGATTCGCAGCGACAATTTTTAGTGCAACACAGCATCGCAACATTGTTGCGACATTGTTTCGAATGGTTACAACATTGTTCCAACATCGCAACGCTGTGTTGCGCCAAAAATTGTCCTTGCGGGGCGTCTCTTGTAACATCACTTTTAAGTCCATTTTACTTACTAGTATGTGAAACATTTTGCCGTTCCACTCCATATTAGTGTAATCATCTACCGAAGGTGTCTTTGTGATTATAGATAACTAGAACCCTTTCGGCTTTCTTTCCTCGTAGGCTTATCAGTGAGCGAGAACTTTCCTTGTACGATGGAACAAGGTTATTGCACCATGAAAGATATCAGATAATCAAAGAGGAAAATAATTGGACAGATGAAGAAATGGCCTCCAGGTAAGCTGGGGAAAGCTTTTAAAAGTCTACCTAGCCATTTCATTTAAAGGGACTGTTCACTGGCCAGACATGGTACAAGGACTGGTAATTGACATTATCATCCGATGCAATTTTTTTCCTTTTCATTGGCCGAGAGCCCACCACGTGACCTGCAAATAACTGCTTACAAATAATGGCCTGCTCATGCGCAATGTCATCCAACTCTGTTGGCTGCAAATAATATTCTGTTCATGCGTGAATGTTCTCCTCCTTGCGATCGCTCTTGCGTGAAAATTGCGGATCGCTTCGCAAATGATTAAAAACAAACCCGGTGATCGAATAATAAGACAATTATTGAATTCGGTTATCGCAAAATATCTTGATTCGGCTCGCAGATCAATTATTTGTGTCAACCAATAATTGATCTCCCGCCACTGACAAATCACGACATTTTGCTCGTCCAATAATTGTTAAATAATATTTCATTTCACCGTAAGAAACTCTAGATACTTACTTACTTATACTTACAAAGTAAAGTTTAAATGGGCGTAAAACAACCATATTTTACATCTGTAACACGTGACAGTAATTAAACCGACAACCTTGGGGTCTATCGTCCGCTCACTTACCCCCCTCTCTCAATCAATGTTCCGTTTTGAGGGGTATTTAAGGGCCTGTTTACATAGAGGTGGGGGGCCCCAGGTAGGTGAGGTAACCTGCTTAGGTGGGGTAACCCGTCTGTCCATATAATCTCTCATATGGTCACCCCACCTGTCATATAAACCTAATGAAATGAAAATGAGAGATTATATGGACAGGCGGGTTAGCCCACCTACCTGAAGACCCTCACTTCCATATAAACAGGCCCTGAGGCTAGTTAAAGCTACACAGAAAGGAGACTAAGTTAAAGCAAGGATGTGATGTCACCGAAGGTCGAACTCCGGACCTCGCACACCGAAGGCCCGCGCACCAACCAACTGTGCCATCCATGTTCTTGCATTTATGTGAGCCGTTGCTTGTTTTTACTCTTGTAGGGGCATCTTGTGCATTCATCCGTCATTCCGTATCATCGGACTTGCTGAGCCGCCAGTTGTTGGTGGAAGCTCTCAGCAGCAGTGGCTCAACTCCGAGCTGCTGTCCATGTTTTTGTTCCATCATGTACGTCCATTATCCAAGCAGGAGGAAGCTCAAGTGATCTACGAAATGGTAAACAAACATGAGTCGCTTCATTGCGCAAAAGTCTGAGAAAACAGCCGGCCTTTCTTGACGTCACCTCTGGTTTCCCCGCCAAATGACGTCCGAGGAACGAGCGCAGAAATTGCATACTGATGACGTGTCACCACCCAGTTCTGAGTAGTGCTTCTGATTGGTTGAGGCAAATTTCCTTTGCGGTATGACCAATCAGAAGCATTTCCCAGATGTGGGTAGTGACACGTCATCAGTATGGAAGTTTTGCAGTCGTTTCTCAGATGTCATTTCGCGGGGACACCAGTAATGGCGTCGCGAAATGTCGGCTCCTTTTTTTAGGCCATGGCACTTCTGGTTTTTATTAAATTCTACGAACTGTTCATTTTCTGAAAGCTCAGTCGTTCCAAACTAGTCGAACATAATGGCATAATAAAAGGCAAAATCCAAATATTGCGATAAGCGCGATGAAAGTATGCCCTGTAAATAACTTCATTGTTAAAGCTTATTCAAAACATTTAAAGCATGCCAAAAAGATCTTGAAACTACACTTGTTCGATTTTGCATAAGCATTTTTTTCAATTTCTCTTGGAACGACTGTAATACACAAGAAAACTGGAAACAATGGTTATGCAAACTTATTTGGGGGGCGGGGGGTGGGATGTAAACATGGTGTATTATGGGCAATGTGAAAATTGTGAATAGCGTCGTGTCACTCTCATTGTTCTCTTTGACATCAGGTTCCAGGTTGTCCCCATGATGTCATGGACAAGTTACTACACCTTACAGACAAGTTACGATCGTCCAAAGATCCCACGGTATGTTGATATTTCTTGACATTCAATTTTTTGGGTTTCTCTCCATCACACGGTGACACTGAGACCACGTATGAACGGGTCCGGTAAAATTTTTGAACGAACGAATTTTTTTTGTCTGTGCAACCCGTTTAATCGCAACCATGCAAATTCTGTTACTGTATTGTTTACACGGGCCCGTACAAATTTTTGCCACTGTCAGCATTAGAATGGATTTTTTTTTTACCAAAAGCACGTAACCCTGGTCAAAACATTTTGGGACACTCGAGGAAATTTGGTGCGAAGGCACACTTTACTAAATAACTCATATTCTACCTCTTAAAAAAGCTTGGGAATGTTGTCATAAGAGCCTATTTCTACTGTCCCCCTCTTTCCCAAGCAGTGTTGATTGTGTTGAAACAAAACTTGAATGCATAAAGGCAACACTGCAACGGTTTCTGTCCGTTCAAAAATTTGTCCGCACCTGGTCTAGACAGGGTCTAGGACAAACCTACATTATGCGGACACACGCGGAACCCTCTCTAGTGTCCGCTTAATAGCTGTCCAATACAATGTAAATGATCTAATTGACACCCACTCTCAAATAAAGGCCTCGTCTACGATGTTACGTTTGTATTAGACGCCTCTCTATTTTAAACGCCCCCTTGTCTAATAGACATCCCTCATGACAGTTAATCCAAAATTCTAGGAAATAGCAAAAGGATCAGGATCATTCAATGTACTGTTTCTTGCTTGATTAACAAGGGTTTGCGCAATGCATCCTGTTTAACCCTTTCACTGCCAAATGTAGCCAAAGGCAAATTTCGACCAGATTTCCAAATTTGATTTTGTAAAATTTTCAAAAACAAATAGCACCATCTGTAAGTACAGGCAGAGAGCTTTCATTTGAATGGTCACATCATAGGATTTCGTCCACAGACTCAAAAGTTAGAGCCACCTTTAATACAAAACTCCATCAACATTCTGAAAGGGTTAATGTTAATTCAAAGTAAGGATAGACTGACGATGACTACCCTATCTATTAAACGCCCCCTCATTGACCCCTAAAATTAACTAAACGCCCTGGGCGTCTATTTGGTCATTTACGGTATACAGGTTTGTGTTAGCATAATAATTTCGATCCATATGAACTCTTGTACGATTACTGATCACTTTCAGGTTTCATCAATTGCATCGTCATTGTCAACAAGACAGCTTCTTCGCATCGCTCGTCGCCTGGCTACTTACCAAGCTGAAGATCTTGAGCATTCCATCCAAAAGGCTTGTTTAGCAAGGTACACAGCTTCACTTGCCTCTTCATAAAATGGGTCAGCCCGCAAACAGAACCTCGCTTTGTCTTCTTGAGTGAGGAGGTTAATGGTTGCCATGAATACCATCGACCAATCATAACCAACCAAACGATCCCAGAAATCACTGCGGCCAAAGCTTGTACCCATTCTCCCTAGAGTTTTTGAAGTATTGTTCCTATTTTTTTGTCTTTAACTTCGGTGGCAATGGATTTTTTTTAGCTTGTATGTTTTGTTTTCCCATTACAGACCATGTGATGGTACCCCAGAGATCTGTTTCTATCAAATGTCGTCTTATTCACGCGTATTCACTTGCATATGCATGCATAATTAATGAAAAGACAAAAGGCAAATTCTCTGGAGAACATCACGTGGTCTGAATTGGGAAAACAAAACATACAAGCTAAAAAGGTCTATTTGGAGAAAACTTCATCACATGATATTTATGAAAATTACTGGCTAAGGATGTTTGTTTTGACAGGTTTTTACCACGACTTGCTGCCTCCTCGCTGGAAAAGATTCTTGATGAATCAGGAATACACATCGACAAAGCCGCTATCGAGCAAGAACAACAAGAAAATAGCGACTTTACATGTAAGTCAAGTTCCAACCACTTTCAAACGCATTTTAGGATCTTTCCCCACCTAGGACAGGTTGAACAAATGACGTTATCCCATAATGCCTCTTAATTGGCCAAAGTGTGAAATACCATAATATTCTTTGCAGTGCTGTTTGGGTGGTGCTTCATGTGAACCTCAGTCACTTTTGCATTTTCTTTTCTTTTTTTTTGCACGAACTGCATGTGCCGTTCATGCAAATTTTCTAAATGCTGCATGATGCATTGCACGTGCAAATCGTGAAAAGCCGAGAAAAGATATTGCAGAAGTCAGGTTTATATGAAGCACCACCCAGTGGAAAATTAAAGAATATTATGGTATTTTACACTTCACCCAATGTTCTTCATTGTTTTTGGGGTAGCACGTGCGTTGGAGAATCCTCTTCTCTCTCGTACCTCAGTCACACGCGCGCATGTCGGCATTTTCTTCTCTCGTGCGTTTCACACGCACGGACGAACAAAAAAAAGACTCGGTGTGCTTACCATCTACACAGACCAAGCGGGTGAAAATCTTGTGCATAAACATAAAACTTTGATATTTGACACGGTGGTAGAACGACCCACTACGAAATATATCCAAACCAGCTAAACAGACTTAAAAAATGGTAGAAAAATCGCATCTCCTCAAATCACAGCCCATGTTTTATGTAGCTTCCCATACCGAAAGGCGCTAACCATCTGATTTTTCAACCGGAATTTCCGGTTTTTCATGTAATAAGTAAGTACTCTCGTTGTCTAAAACGGTAGTTTCTTAGGGCACTATCTCGATAGACCTCATTGTCCAGTATTCGAAGGAATTATTCCTTTTCGTTCTTTAATAACTTTTATTTTCATCAGGTGAAATAAAAGATGGGAATCTTCATATTGGTCGGACAACAGTACCGGTTTATAACCCGGAAAACAGAACTAAAGTTCCCGACGTTCTTTTCTATGAAAATCACCAGGTAAACACTTAACACTTAACAATTATTCCTCGAGCCCGAATTAGTCAATAGCCCATGAGGCAGAAGGCCATTGTTTTGGTTTTCAAAACCGGCGCTTTTCGCTACTAGCGGGCAATAACATATAGCCAAGTACTAGCTCAACCTATCAGAACGCAGCATTGATAATAGACCACTAGTTGGATTTTACCTAAGGATAATATATACTATACTGTAGTTGGATGTTACTAGGGAGCTTTAGCAATGACGACGGCTAAGGCGACGAGAATAGCAGAAAAGTAATGGGTTTAGATTTGCAAAACAACAACTTTGAACTGGCGTTCATCACGCCTTTATGTACATTTCTTTGCCGTTGTTACAAGACTACGACGTGAAACTTCCTCATTTCACATTTAATGAAGGACGTGAACACGAGAAAACGATTTAATTTTTTCTTTTTCTGAACTTAGATACAGTCCTTTAGAATTCAACACCAGAAAAATTCGCCAATATTCGTCAATTGAACGAGATGGAATAAAAGCGAAGAAGTTTAAAGCAGTGCGAATTCACTTTTTGTTTGACCTTTATTGCCGTCATCGCCGGAACGGTAATAATGAGTACAGGGAACGGGAAAATGAAAAATGGGAACTGAAAAAACAGAGAATGGGATGTGAAGTTACTGATAGGGCTAAGGTTTAAGGTAGGTTTTGTTCTCATTTTTTCATTTTCCCATTACCCGTTCTCGTTCTCCGTTCTCGCTCCCCTTTCCCCGTTCCCCTTTCCTCGTTCCCCGTTCCTCGTTCTCCATTCCTCGTTCTCCGTTCCCCGTTCGTCGTTCCCTGTTCCTCGTTCCTCGTTCTCCGTTCTCCGTTCCCCGTTTCTCGTTCCCCGTTCCCCGTTCCCCATTCCGTGTTCCCCCTTTCCCGTTCCTCGTTTCTCGTTTCCTATTCCCTGTTCCTCATTTTAGTAAAATCTTTGCGTAGTTTTAGAAAATCCGAATGTTCTTCTTATTATCGTGTTGTTTTTTTGTTTTGTTCTGCTCTACCAGCATCTTAGTGTCATGGAAGATATGTTGAAGGACTTCATGCTTGGCGAGCATTTACTTCTTGTCGGGAACCAGGTAGAGTAATTATCATTTTACCTTTATTTCCAAGAATACTTAAACAAGAGTAGATAATGGGACACAGACACAAAATTTGGCTGAATAAAATAACTGAATCGTTGTAGGGCCGCGTTGTAGGGCTGTTTAAATAGACTATATTCACGATACCCGCCATCTTTGAACGCGCTTAAGGACTGATGGGATAAATCAATGTCACGTGGTTTCTCAGGTTGCAAACAAGTCAAAAAATTTGCCATTGCAAGAATCGCGGTTGAGTTTGTTTATTCTAGACAACCGTAAAAGAAGAACTCCTTATCTTAAAGATGATGATGGCAAATTATTGGTGGAAGTGATCATTGTTACTTTGGATGCTGTCGCGACCGTAGATGCCCTCACAGCCAGAACAATAATGACGTAAATCTTGTCATTAGTCGAACTGTACATTTTGCATGACTATTGAATCGTCGTCTCGTTTTGATAGAATAAACAAACTCGACCGCGATTACTGGTATTGGCAAATTTTATCACTTGTTTGCCCCCAACCCTGAAATACCACGTGACATTGCTATTATCCCATGGATCCTAAAGCGCGTGCAAAGATAGCGGGTATCGTGAATAAGCTCTATTGATGTATCTTTTCTTTCCAGGGTGTTGGAAAAAACAAGATTGCTGACAGGTTTCTGCACCTTTTAAATCGCCCAAGGGAATACATTCAACTCCACAGGTACAAGGCTGTTTTTAAAAGTTATACTCGATGATGCCCCGCAAACTCTTGTCAAAGTCACAAGATGTTCTTCCTTTTTGAAGTTAAATGTGACTGACAATCGACTAACTCTTTCGTCCCTCCGACAAAGACGAGCAGGAATAGAACACCTTCAGAGCAAGCTAGCGTACAAAACAAAAGCAGTTGGGCCTTTTGAGAAAGGTCGTATTTATTGTCAGTTCTTATCAAAAAAAAGAAATGAACTTTTGCGACGATGTTCAAAGTAGCGTGTTTAAAATTAATAAATTGATGAGTTATAATTGCTTCGCCCTCCTGATGTTAATTGGAGAGAGAGACCAACACACCGGTGACTACGTCCCCTACTGTTTGCGAACAGTGTGTGGGTTGTTTGACGACTTGCCTAATTTTTCTGTGAATAATATCGGACGGGGTATACGTTTTATCGTCTTTATGCCAAAAGACTACAAAGTCTGACCGTTTACGGATGTCATTACAAAGATAGCACTCTCTCTTCAGTTCATTTAAGGCCCTGGCCTCTTTTTTAGCAGACCTATGCTTATTCAACAGTTAAGCATGATCGTCAGGGAGAAGGTAGTCCTGAATACAAGGACTGTTGTTCATGCATTCTTACAACCTGCGCGGTTGCCATCATTAGGGCACCTGCAGTAATTTAGTGGTTAAAATAAATATAGCCCTTATCTTGCTTCTCCATTTTGTATGGCTAGTTTATCCGTCTCCAGAAGCTAAGATCTCGGATCATCTGAAAATAGGATATAGTCTTAGTTTTAAGCTGATTGTACTTTCCTTTCTAAATACCACAGGGATACTACAGTCCAGTCCCTCACACTGCAGCCGAACGTTCAAGATGGAGTCATAATTTACGAAGATTCGCCGCTGGTTAGTTGTAGTAGTACTAAGGACACGAGTGTATTCATGCACAATTCTAGTTAAAGACGTAGTCCATTTAATTAGCCTGAGAAAACAGCCGACATTTCGCTACGCCACCACTGGTTTCCCTGCGCAATGACGTCTGAGAAACGAGCGCAGAAATTCCATACTGATGACGCACCACTACCCAGATCTGGGTAGTGCTTCTTATTGGTCGTTGCTCCAACCAATCACAAGCGCCACTCGGTTCTGGGTAGTGACACGTCATTAGTATGGAATTTCCGCAGTTGTTCCTCAGACATCATTTGGCGGGAAAAACCAGTGGTGTCGTTGGCGGCTGTTTTCTCAGGGTCATCTAGTGTATTCCATTTTGTGTTTTAACTTTTCCAGGTTCGTGCCGTCAAATTTGGCCATGTTTTGGTCGTGGACGAGGCAGACAAGGCACCAACTCACGTGACATGTATACTAAAATCTTTAGTCGAGAGTGGAGTGATGGTTCTTGGAGATGGTAGACGCATTGTAACAGGTAATAAAGACACTTAGATTCGAGGACGAAGATGAGATTTTACTTAAAGTTTTCTTCGCGTATTCTAATAACAAGGCTCCCCGAGAAGCATCATTTCACTTTTTGTTTTGCCAGAAATGTGAACACGGTTATTTTATTGAAGGAGGCTAAGCCCTCTCTCAATCGCAGACTGATAACATTTGTTAACTTGTTTCCGTCACTTCGACATTTTCGCTAAAACCAGTTGTGGAGTGACGACGGCTATCGCGTTTTCCTGCCAAAATGACGCTGGCTCACGCGCGCGCACTACTTCTTGTAGTCGTCCTTTTCTTAGTAGATATGTAATGTATGTAATGCAACGTCGCAGGTTAGTGGAATTTCAATTAAATTGCATAAATTTTTCAGGTAGTTGTATAACTAATCGCCTCATTATCGAGAGGCCACAGACTTGAAATTTGACATGTTTTTACTCTGCAGGAGGTGACGCAACAACTTTGCCTGAAAATGCTATCAGAGCCCACCCTGACTTCCGTATGATCGTTCTGGCGAATCGTCCGGGATTTCCTTTCTTGGGAAACGACTTTTTTGGATCCCTTGGTAAGAGTTTTTTCAGTCAAATAGAAGTTTTAATTCGTTAGCTATTTTACAGACTTCTGTCAGCCTCACCTTTTACATGTGTACCCACCTTTTGGAGGTGGAAGCGCAGAGCAAAGCAGATTTCCAATTTTTAAATAATTTAGGTGCCTCATTTCTCGCCACTATTCAACGCAATTTTTTATGTAACTCGCCTTACAATTTTGGTAGAACACAAGTTGCAGGAAAAATTGCCTTGTTCTTAAGCTTTTTTTGCTGGCAACAAGTACTTGCCTTGATCTTGATTGGTTATTTTGCATTGTTCCCTTGAGTTTTCCCTCGTTTTTTGCAGGCAAAAAATTACTTGCCTCGAGTTTTAATTGGTCTATTTTACCTTTTTCCTATGAGTGTTCCCGCGTTTTTGCTGGCAAAAGTACTTGCCTCGAGTTTTGATTGGTTTATTTTACCTTGTTCCCATGAGTTATCCCGCGAGTTTTGATTGGGTTATTTTATTTTCTATGACGCTCGCGATTGACCCGGATGTAAGACGTTGGCCAGAGTATGAAAAGTTGCTTAGGGCAACACCGCCTAAACTGAACACGTCTTCCAACGTTGTCGGGGGAACAAACTCATGTGAGCAAGTGGTTTGGATTTATTTCTAATCGCCCACTTTCGATATATTAAAAAAAGGTCCAGATAAGAACGATAGCAACAACGGCAACGAACATGTTGGAATGCAAAAGGTGCTAACTTTTCTATTGTCTGTACTTACTTCTGATTGGCTTAAACAGCAAAAGTTAACAAAACTTCATAAAGCAGTACATATATTCATCCTAACTTTCCAACCATCTTCCATATAACAAAATCTGGTCTCCGTTTGAATAACAAAGAAATCCTATGTGGGGAACATGTAAAATTGTAAACTTTTCTTGGCTATTGTTGTCAACTCTTGTGATTGGTCAACATCTTTTAACGCAAAAAAACACCCTTTCAAAGAAAAGTGTAAATGCATTTTAATGCGTAAACGGCCTTCATGTAGGTTTATGCATTCTCTGTGTAAAAATGAAAACATTCCTATGTGGCGAAAGCACCGTTGCCGCATAACAAAACAAATTGCCATCCACCTTACCCGGATCATTACTTAAAATGCTAACATGACTCCGAGATTAAAAAGTCAAAACTGCAAATTTCTAACGACTCCATTGTCTCGCAATTCGCAGAAGAGACTTGAGCACAAAGAAAACCAAACCGAATACAGAAAAATGACCAGAAGGTCTGGGAGTCATGTCAGAATTTTAAAACATGTATATCGAACGTGGGCTGTTGCTCGAGAAAGTAGGCTGATTCTTCAACCCTCTCGACGTATAGCAAAAATGCAAAACCGAGGAAAATGCAACATTACTTGCAACAGTCGCTTGAAGATCGCTCTTAGCATCGTAGCATAATACCTTTGGTTATATCTTCTTTACCGTACACATTTTCCTTCTTTGCTTCATCTCAGGTGATATATTTAGCTGTCATGCGGTGGATAACCCTGACTTTGAGTCGGAGATGGTAAGAGGCTATTGCTATTTAATCCTTTTAGCCCTAAGAGTGTTAGTATAAAAATTCTCCTGGTGATATCAATGATTTATAAAACAGATTGGTGATGAGAATTAAGGACATGATCACACAAAGTACAATGAGTTAATTCAACAACTTCTCGCTACTACTTTTATAAGGAACGTATAGGGACAGCAAATGGGAATTCGAATTTTGGTATTAGGACTTGATTAAAGGGTCAAGCACATAACACCCTTCAATGAACATACCAAATAAGAAAAAACACGTTGTCCGCTTTAGAAGCACACTGTTCACGCGCTTTTGGGGGAGTGAGGGCAAGAAGGAAATAAATCGTATTGTGATATCTAAGGCTAAATTTCCGTGTACCAGCCCTTAGTCTTGGAGATATCTATGAATTTGCCGTGTTTGTCTCTTAAAGAACTCCCCTTGTTTCTTAGTCAGCGGAAAGAAAACTTTTAAGGCTTGTTTTTAAAAGGCAATATAACAAACACACGAGACAGAGTGTTTCGGCGTATGTCAAACACTGAGAAGAGATTTGGAACAACGTTGCTCAGTGAAGTATTTCTTAGCGAACTTCGAGTTGCTTTGATATTGCGATGAAACACTGTTTCGAGCGTTTGATATTAATTCTCAA
>CALNXI010004481.1:0-25863 GCA_942486025.1 Porites evermanni | reverse complement strand
TCTGCAAACGGATGCAACAACTTCCAACAATGTTGGGACCTGCAGTGCATCGTGGGAAGGATACAACCCATAAGTCTTTGTAAACCATGCGTAATGAGCGTTCGTGGCCCCAACAATGTTGGAAGAGCTGTGCAAACGGATCCAACATGGTTGGGCTGCGCTCCGGCGATCATGGAACAACGCAGCCTAAGCGTCTATCAAGCGATGCCATCATTATTTAAGGCTTTCTAGTTCATAATCTTCACCTTTTTCATTGTTTACTTCGGCGTATAGTAGAAATGCTCGAGCAAAGTGTTAAGCTCAGCAGGCTCATAATTTTCTATTTCAAAAGTAATTTCCTCTCCTACGCACCACTTCCTCCAAGCAGGGGCCAAAACCAGTGCTTTCCGCAGTGATTTCGTTTTTAGAGCAGTTTTTTAGCTCCTCTATAGTTGTTTCGGTCGCAAAAGCAAATGTGCCACAAACGCCAGCCAGCGGTTTTTGCTCGAAACTGGTCCAGATGGCGCATTTGATTGGTTCTCAGTGAGTTCTTTTGTTTATTAACCAATCAGAATGTCACGTTTGTTACTCTTTTCTGCACTAAATTACCTTTTTTCTGCACCGTGTTACCAAAAACCTGCGTTTCTCTTCGCCAAGCACAATCGAGAAATTTTTTCATGTATATTATTACAGGAGTTATATGATCGTACCTGCGAGCAAGACTAACCACACAAGCAATACTAATTCAGGGGTTTCAATAAAAATTGAAGTAGCCGGCAGGTTTGATTAGAGTAACTGGCTGTACTTTATCTAGGGATGATCTGGGGTAGTTCTCCTCCAAAAAATTTTAAAATTTCAAAGTCCTGCATGCGATTTCCAGCGTGCTGAACGCTAAAAGTTGACTGAAATACAGCGTTCACATAACCAACTAACTAAAGGGTACCATAAGTTTGGTGGTTCTTTGTTAATTAGACAAAACATCATAATTGCGTTTTCATTGATATTTTGAGATATAGTCTTTGTTTGCGACTTTATTAAAACGTCATAGTTGCTTCTTCTTTCGCAAAAAAAGTAAGCGACTTCTCTGAGCAAAGTAGTTGACGCATGTCGTCGGTCGTCGGTGCTTATTGAAACCCCCCGCTAATTGCAGCCTAATGCTCTGATATTTAGGAAGTCCAAACAAAAGGGCATTACAATAGTTAATCATAGACGTAACAAAGGAGTGAACTAAGGTTTGAGCAGAACCTTGATCTAAGATTTTTCTTATGTTCCCTATGTTTCGAAGATAGTGATGGGAAGTTTTACATATCATTCTAAATTTATGTTTATCCATTGCCATATGCTGGTCAGGTGTCACTCCCAAACTTCTTACAAGAGCTGGTGTTTAGTAGTTTCAACTCCTACTTGAATGGAAGTGGCCACTGGCCGTGATCGATACTTGGAGCTTATAACCAAAAGCTTTAACTTGTTATTAGTCATCCATCTGTCAATGTCCACGACACAGCGATCAACCCTAGTCCTGGACTGGCCTGCTTCTACATCAGAGTTGGTCTTATAGGTGACATAACATATGGATTTAGCCAGGGCTAAAAGCGAAGCTCTGGATAGTATTTATAGTTTGCTTAATCAAAATGTAAAATCGTGTAATGCTAAGCGGCGAAGGCAACGAAAACGGTGAAAAAACAACAATAGTTCTTATTAGCAAAAAAGCAACTTTGCACGTGCAGGACACTTTTTTTGCACATTTCTTTGCCGTTGTTTTGCACGACTACAAAGTGAAATCTTCCAGAAACTTCCTCGTTACACGTTTTATGGAGGAAATGTCGTACGTGTTCTTTTGTTCACTTTTTTTTTCACTGCCGCTGTTTTTTGCCTTACCTCATTTGCTCACCGCTGCTACAAATTTTGAAAAAATGTCTCCTTGTTTTTTATCTCTCGCTCTAGCTCTCTGTCGCTCTTTTTCTCGTTGAGCTTCGCTCGTCTGTCCCCTACGTTCTTCTTTTTTCTGTCTTTCTCTTTCTCTATATTCCAATTTTGTAGACGTTACAATTAATCTAAGCTTAATACTTTAGATAACACGGATACATAAACAATTTCCGCTTTCCATTTTCGTTTTTATTGACTCTTTAGTTGTCTCTGCTTCACAAGACACGGCTGGCTTTGCGATTTCCCGACAAAATAACCTCGAGTTGCATTTGGGTTGCCATACCTGTTAATTGAGTTATTTTACATTGGTATGCCCGTGATACGGACGGTCAGGCGGGCGTACGGTCACGTGATTACCAAAATTTCTCGGATCGGTAGATTAACACATTTTCTTAGGTACGGAGCTACGCTAGAGAGCGCTTCATCCGCTCGTGGAGCTCCACTGTAATTGTGTGTCGACAGCATAGAAGTGGTACTGTAGATTATGGGTGCGTTCCTTTGGGATGATCCGGATCAGGATCAGTGATCCGAGATCACTCGGATCATGGTAGATCGAATCACCCGATGAATCCTTGTCCAGAGTGGATTCATCAGCTCATTTGATCTACCATGATCCGAGTGATCGCGGATCACTAATCCTGATCCATATCATCTGAAAGGAACGCACCCTGTGAAACTTAATGATGTCTGCAACGGGCACGGTGTACAATACATAAAGTAGGGGCTCAAGACCGACCCCTGAGGAACCTCACATGTTAAGTTACGCGTAGTTGACTTACTGCCCTCGACTTGGACATAGAACTTTCGAGGTTTTAAATAGGACTTAAACCAAGCAAGGGCCGCAACATTGAGATCAAATCGGTCTGATAATCTAAATAACAGAACAGAATGATCTACAGTATCAGAGGCCCGCAGAAATATCTAATAATAAAAGAATCAGGGAATGGTTACTGTCAATGACACAAAGAATGTCAATGTGCACTGTTATTTTAATTTTTCAATCTGTAGATAACTTTCCTTGTTCACAATTCATACAACGCTCCTGTTTTTAAATGATTTGGGCGCTGGTGAGAGAGAGGGCATAATAGCTTTTGTAAAAAATTGAACTCCTTTTTTATTTTATGAGATGTATATTAACCCTTGCAGGTCTACTGTGATGGCTTCTGCTCCAACATTAGCTCCATCCAATAAGGAGACGACTAATTACGCCAGATTATGTCGCCTTTTAGTGGATGGAGGAACCAAGGCCTTGAGATACACCTTTGACAAGTTCCACTCCCCAGCAAACTTGTTTAATGTTTTGAAAGCAGGTTCTGCAGAACATTCAACTCTGCAGTCCATTAGAAAAAGGAAAATCATCAATGCCACACAGTGGGGTAAACTGTATCCCTCTCCCCCTTCGTCTGTTACATCAAAAGACTTTGACATCACGTTATTGTTGGTGCTTCTGAGGAACATCTGTTGTCTGGCTGCTCCTACCACAGGCTAGGACAGTCTGCCACCTGCTTCAGACACGAGTGTTGAGGCTATCATAGCCAGAGTGAAGTACTATAGAAACTCGGTCTATGGGCATGCCAGCCAGGCGTCTGTGGACGATCCAACATTTAATTCTTTGTGGCAGGATATAAGTGCCGCACTAGTTGCACTGGGTGTAGATGCAGCTGCTATCACTAAACTAAAAACTGAGGCTATGGATCCAGACACGGAGACGCATTACCGAGAGCTGTTAAAGGAATGGAAGAAAGACGAAGATAGCATTAAGGACCAACTTGACAGAATGGAAGGTATTATAAGTAGTNCCACCTGCTTCAGACACGAGTGTTGAGGCTATCATAGCCAGAGTGAAGTACTATAGAAACTCGGTCTATGGGCATGCCAGCCAGGCGTCTGTGGACGATCCAACATTTAATTCTTTGTGGCAGGATATAAGTGCCGCACTAGTTGCACTGGGTGTAGATGCAGCTGCTATCACTAAACTAAAAACTGAGGCTATGGATCCAGACACGGAGACGCATTACCGAGAGCTGTTAAAGGAATGGAAGAAAGACGAAGATAGCATTAAGGACCAACTTGACAGAATGGAAGGTATTATAAGTAGTGTCTTGGATAAATAAGTGCCTTCTTTCTGAGCTTAAATGTACTGAACGATGGGCTTTAGGCGGAGAAGAAAACTTCGAACTAGACAAAAATAACTTTCCACCTACATAGGAAACTTTTCATAACTACAGTAGAACCTGGATAACTCGGATAACTCAAATTCCCCGGTAACTCGAACCGTTTTTCGTTTCCCTTCAGAGTTCGAGTTACCGGGGTTCTACTGTATAAACCGACATCGAAAGGACCATTTATAAGTAGGTTATAAGCAGGTTTCATTTAACGTCTGAAGGCTATTGACTCTGTGAGCGAGTTGTAGTGATGTAAACTTTACACGGAAGGCAACAGAAGTAAGACTTTTTAGCTTTTAGAAGTAAGAATATATTTCTCTTTAGATTTAATCAGAGAACAGTTGAGAGGGAGTGAAATGGAAAGTATTAGCGAGAAGATAACAAAGGAAGGAGGTCAGTTCCTAATGTTAATTCTAGTCTTCATAACTTGGACACTCTTTAATTTAATTAATGTTTATTGTGATAAGGTACTCACCATTCTATCAGCATTACGTATATGATCGGGTATATGGAGAAGACGGACACTTCAACTGATATAATCTAAACTTCTTCTCAATTAAAGATGTTGATGAACACCTTATTTTGCTTAGTGTATTCTTCCCCCTGACAGATAGAACAAGAGAAGACCTAAAGAAGATAAAAAACAAGATAGAAAACATCAATGAAAACTTAAGGACTTTAATGGAATCTCCGACCCGCGAGGAAGGTCAGTTTCCCCACACTGTAGCCCGTTGCTTAAGGCTAGTATTGCTGATTGGTCAGTGACTATTTGTCTGTATCACTCTTGGGCACCACAAAAACAATTCCGCATCCATACACGAATTTCTCCAAAAGAGCCCACAGTGTTGCAATTTATCCATTTGCCTTTGCTGATTCTCTCAGCAAGTGATATGAGAGATTACATACCTTGAACTAGATGGAAACGCCCTGGCGGCTATCTTGGTTTCAAATGTAGCAAGGGGTAGCTCATTTTTCTCTTAGTTTGTAGCAAGTGTTTTTGTTCCAGCAGTATTTATATTTGCTATATGTCGCTTGTGGGTCACCGGGTAGTTACTCTCCCCAGATGAAAGAGAGATGCAGCCTTTCAGCCCCAGCAAGCACGCGAGAAAATAACCTAACATTTTAGTAGGAAGATGATCGTAACCACTAATATAGTTGCCCTGCTTCTCACAAATTCAAGAGGCCTGGTAAGACTGCAGGCTACCTTTAGATAAAAAGGGGGCC
Organism: Porites evermanni; assembly: GCA_942486025.1. Lineage (NCBI taxonomy): Eukaryota > Metazoa > Cnidaria > Anthozoa > Scleractinia > Poritidae > Porites > Porites evermanni. Next base: position 20,569 of record CALNXI010004481.1, on the reverse strand, counting down.
TTTGTCATGTTTCATGTCGTTATTGAAGGGACCCCTCACAACAGCTGCAGTCTGGCATGTTGTACCCTAGTTTTAAATGGTGTGTTTTGGCCAGGAGAGATACTAATCGATAAAGCTAAGTTTTTGTTTGCAAATCGCCTTCTCCCAGCATGGTTATACAGGTAGTTCTATTCATTTATTTTACGGACTTGGAAAGTAGTAAACCAGACTGGTTTAGACAAATATCGACAACAAAGTTTGGTTCTCATTTATTCTCAACAGTCGATTTGGTTGCCGAGCATATTGAAATCATTCGCCAGAAGTACAAACGACATGAGGGATGGCTCGTGCCCTTTCCTTGGTGCGAAGAATTTCAGTTTCAACTAAGCGATATTTATATACGGCTTCGTATGGTCAGCAGAGAGAAAAAAGCGAGAGCAACAGCGCAGCAACGAGTTGTTGAAACGACTGAAATCTTCAAACCCCACGAAGAATGTAAACAACCCAGAAAAGTATTGATTGAAGGAAAGCCAGGCATGGGAAAGACGACATACTGCAATAAGGTTACTTACGACTGGGCTATAAACATGAAAAACAAAGAAGACTGCTTTCCGGAATTTGAGATGGTGCTTTTGGTGAGATGCCGTGATGTCGACATCGAGTCCGACCTTTGGGGAGCCATTGACGATCAGCTTTTGCCAGGTGAAATTCTCCAAAATGAAAGAGAGAAATTCTTCGAGTTTATTAGGCAAAATCAATCAAAGGTTCTACTGATACTTGACGGATTAGACGAGTTACCTTTAAGCAAACTGCCGGAGTTTACCGAAATCATACAAGGTAAAATGCTTCCTCTATGTTACCTTGTGGTTACAGCGCGACACGAGGCTGGGATACCTGTGCGAAAAATTTGTGACACTCTGCTAGAGATTAAAGGTTTCAGTTATGAAGATAGCAAAGAATTTATTCACAAATATTTTGCTGGCAAGAAAGATTTGGCTGAAAAGCTCTTGGACAAAATTAAAAATGAGGAAAGGCTTAAAGAAATGACGGGGAACCCGTTAAACACAGCACTGCTTTGCCTTCTTTGTGAAGAATTTCAAGGTATTTTACCTGAAAGCAGAACTCAGTTGTACTTGGAAATAGCACACTGTGTTCTTATTAGATACAGGAAAAAGAAAGGTCTTCCATTCGAAAATGAGGATCTGATTGAAATCTACAATGATCAGTTGAAATTCCTCGGCTCGATAGCGTTAAACGGCCTGTATGATGACAACATGTACTTTGAGGACAAAAGGCTTTCAAGTGAAAATGCCGACGTACCTGAATTTGGCTTTCTGTCAGCTCAACCTGGAAGCAGCAAACGAAGGCCGTGTCTGTGCTACGGCTTTACGCATAAGAGTTTTCAAGAATTCTTCGCAGGATATCATCTTTGTTACCAGCTTGTTAGCAAAGACATCAGTCCCTATATATTAGTCACTGACACAAGATATTTCCGAGAGCTGAGAGAGGTATTAAAATTTACCTGTGGTCTGCTAGCAGTGCGATCTGAAGAAAGTGCAGTATCCCTTATCCTCTGCATAGCGAATGAGGTAAACGAAGAAAAGGGAGAGAATGTTTACCTGTTGCGCTGGAGTGCATAAAAGAATGCAAAATTGAAAACCGCTGTTTTCATATAGAACTGGCACATTACTTTGGCACATGTCTGGAACTTCAAGAGCTTGATCTTGCGGATAATGATCTTTATAAATTGGAAAGTATAGGTGATGCTGATGCTGCTGTGCTTGCTGTCGCGCTTGAAACAAACACAACCCTGACAAATTTGAATTTGGCTCACAATAACCTTGGTTTTGCTGGTGCTGAGTCACTTGCTGCAGCGCTTAAAACAAACACAACTCTGACAAATTTGGATTTGTCTTGGAATAACCTTGGTCCTGCTGGTGCAGAGTTACTTGCTACAGCGCTTAAAACAAACACAACTCTGACAAATTTGAATTTGTCTCGTAGTAAACTTGGCCCTGCTGGTGCTGAGTCACTTGCTAAAGCGCTTAAAACGAACACGACTCTGACAAATTTGGATTTGTCTGGCAATAACCTTGGTCCTGCTAGTGCTGAGTCACTCGCTACAGCGCTTAACATTAGCTCAACTTTGAGGAATGTGAATTTGTCTGACAATAACGTTGGTCCCACCGTTGCTGAGTCACTTGCTACAGCGCTTAAAACAAACACAAGTCTGACAAATTTGAATTTGTCTGTCAATAACCTTGGTTCTGCCGGTGCTGAGTCACTTTCTACAGCGCTTAAAACAAACACAACTCTGAGAAATTTGGATTTGTCTGGCAATAACCTTGGTCCTGCCGGTGCTGAGTCACTTGCTACAGCGCTTAAGACAAACACAACTCTGACAAATTTGAATGTGTCTTGGAATAACCTTGGTCCTGCTGGTGCTGAGTCATTAGTTACAGGGCTTGAAACAAACACAACTCTGACAAATTTGAATTTGTCTCGCAATAAACTTGGTCCTGCCGATGCTGAGTCACTTGCTAAAGCACTTAAACCGAACACGACTCTGACAAAGTTGGATTTGTAACCTTGGTCCTTATAAAACAAACACACTTCCAAAAGATTTAGAATTGTCTCACAATGACCTTGGTTGTGCGAGTGTCGATTCTTGCTATAAAAGCCCCTGAAACCAACATACCCCTAGCTTTATTGAGATTGTTCATGATAAATGATGTTTAGATGAAAGACAACAGCGTTGGGCAAACTTACAATGGCTTAGAACGCGGTTTTGTTGAACACGGGCTAAACTGCGTTTAAATAACTGGCCCTCAGTGTTTATGACACGGCCAGTAGGGTAGGGCATTTGCACGCAATTTGGCCATTCCCGCGGGGAGGGAGGACTGCGATATGAAAAAGGTTGGAATTTTCATCCAAGTCAATGTGGGCGTTTCTTTTCGCTTTATATAGAGATGTAGCATGAAACTATAGTATGGAAAGTTGTTGCTACAATAGGATCAGCTAAACAAGAGCCATTTAGAATTCCTTTTTGTTTACAATAAAAGTAAAATATTATCTAGTTTTAAAAAGATTGGTACCTATGATTAACAAAAAGACATCATATTTAAAACGCAATAGACTTCCCGTTCACAAGCAATGGACTCAGACTGTCTTTGCTAATTTCATTAAAGAAGTTACAGCTTTAAGTCGATCATCGCTCTCGATTATTCGGCGGAGTTTGCGGGTTGATGGCGACGGTTCTTGATACTTTCCGTGGTAAATGTTCATTGTTGCAATCTGAATATGTTGGGTGCAATTTTGGTACGGCTGTGCCAAGGAAATAAATTGGTTTTGGAGCAGAGACTGTGGGTTTAAGTTTGAGCTAGGACTGGCTGACGGGCCGGCGACATTTTGCCTTGTGATTCCTGAAGCTTCTTGCTGAACAGCGAGTTGAGGCCGAAACGTGTCTTCTTCAAATATTTCAACACTCTCTTATTTGTGCACTTGTTGTAGACTGATCCTTACGGCAGGAAGAGTGATAGGAAAAAAAATAAAATATTGGGCAATTATAATTCACGATTTTGTTTTTTGTTTTCTTTCTTTATTTTTCCTTGTAAGGATCAGTCTTCTGTTCTAATTTTAAAATTTGAGCACCACGACACAGGCAGGCATTTCTTCCTGCTTCCCTTAAGCAAAAGGCAGTACATATACACACCCACATATCATCGCGTCCTGTCTTTGCCGCCACTTCCCAATCAATGTTTTTCCTCAATGGGGGTAGGAAAAAAATCATTATTTTTTTTTATGTAATACTTCACGAATTGGTACGTAACGTAAGTAGTTTTCAAAACTAAAAACCAAAACAAACCGTTGAGTCTGCCCAGTACCGACTGGAAGTCAACTTTGAATAGTTTATTGTGGTTAATGTTTAATAGACCCAGAATATCTCTCAGTGGAGTTAAGTTCCAGGTGGCTTTTCTTTTTGTTACAATTGCATCGTAAAATTAGCAAATTAATTATGCATATAACAGACAAAATGGCTATTTTTCTGGGGGGGCGGCAGTATCTCTCTGGGAATTTGATATTTTGACCTGATCTTTTGCTACATAAGACAACTACCGCAACTACCGATACCTAACATTTGTGCTAAGTTTGGGCGAAATCGGTGATTTGAGCATTATCACCCCCTTCCTGGTTGCACCCGGTTTTCCTATCGACACACTCTTAATTAGTCCATTGTCCATCGGTCGGATTTTGTATCAATCTGCCAGCCCGATCGCGGAGCATTTACAGGTGTCCGAAGAAAAATAGAAGGGGAAGTTGTAATTTCTCCTTCCACGGTAAAAAATGTGGCGCCGTCCCTGTTCAAAGACGAAATAGGAAGAATTAAGCAGCGATAGCGCAACGAAAAGTGATCAAAAGAGAACGCGGAAGCGCGCTAGGAGCTACTTATCGGTTTTGTTGCTCGGCAACTGCGGACACCATCGGCTCCTGTGCGATGTATAAGAATATCAGGGCCTTGATAGGCTCATGGGAATATATATGACGAAACGGAGATCACATCACCCCAAGCGATCCACGAGGAAACAACGTGGCAAGTTCTCGACAAATTAAACCAGCCATTTTCATTTAATGTCATGTAATTAGCCCCTTACAGAACAACCTAGTTTTCTTTTTGATGAACAGTGAGCCTGGGGAAAGACAAGCTTACGAAATAGCTGCAGCGGGAAGGACAGATTAAGTAATGTTTGATTAACGAGCGGGAGAGGTTTAGCGGGGTATATATGAAAACCGACCCGCGAGTTTACTGAACGACTTCAAAAATATTCCTGAAAAGCGTGTCTCAATGGAGTTGATAACAATAACGCATTTGTGAACTTTGGAAGTTAGCATACGAAAAAAACATTACGTATGAAATTATTATGTAAGAAAGTTAAATCTCACACTTGTTTAGAAATTTTCCAGTCTACGGACGACACTAACCGAAGAGGACATAGCGTCTTGTTCCAGAGCTTTTCGAAAGCCTAAAAATGTTGAGGAAGAGGTGAAGTTAATTGAAAATGGTACCCCAAAGTCAAATATTCCACTGAAAAAGTATTCTTTGAAAAAATTTTTCTGGAACGGCCGAATGGTAGGTAAACAAAAATCTAGTACTCGAGCCTTGCGTATTCACAACTGGCAAGTCCTGAGTGAAACGCTTGGACACTGCTATAACGAATTTTACCGCTGTGTCACTGAACTTTTAGCTGATTAAATTGGTGAAAGAACAAAGTTTAATAATTTGCAATAGTAAATTTACTGCATGTGTTATTTTGAAAGAACATTAAATGTTCACCCACCATTTGTTGTGTCAGTTGCTGTGCTGATAATTAATATTCATAGGTCACGTGCAATAGTATTTTTTATATAAAGAATACTAATGAGGATGAAATTTTTAAAGTTTGAGAGTGTTTTACCGGGGTTTAAAACACGAGAACGTGACATGATTTTACCGGACGTGATAGGTTGTACAGCTCATGAATTATTAATGAGTTTTTGAAGTTGTCTATAAAAATCATCAAAAAACACATTTTGATCCATACAAGAACCGCTGAAGGAAGAATTATCAACAACGTGAGTGTTCAAACGATTTATTTCAGCAAAAACAATTGGGAGTTTCGCTTATTTTGCAAAAGAAAGGAAAGGGAATTTTAATAGGTTACAATTTAGACTTTTTCATTCATTCATAGTTTATAAAATTGTCTTTTTCACTCTTTCATAGGTTACGATTTAGACGTTTGACACTGTGAAGCAGACTTTTTCGCAGTTTAACATACGACTATGTATCTTTTTTTTGCACTCTAATCTCGTCTATAAATTATCAAGCCAACTAGACCTGATGTGAAGCTACAATGAGGGACAAAAGTGTTGACACACTTCCGTAAAACGGCCCCTTTTTGCATAGTGAATATACTTATCCCCTTCCCCTGTCTACCCCAACCCTTTCCCCCCAAAGTCAATGTTGAATTTTGGACCCTCAAGTCTTCTTTTTACTTCAGACAACATTGATTCGGGGGGTCGGGGGATTTACGACGTTTAAAAGGAATGAAATAACAAATGAATTAAATGTTTGTTAAAAGCACCCGTTTTAAACAAGTGTGTCAACCACTTTTGTCCCTGATTGCCTGAAATATGTATCTGTGTTTTCCGGCTAGATTTTTGACGCTGCTGAATTTTTGGGCGATGTCGTTACTCTATGGGCCAAATTGTTTGTTTTTAAACATCAATTTATAAAGTTTCGTCCTGATTTGTAGTATACATAGAGTAAAATGTACGAAGCGTATGTCATTACTTAATCTTGTACTCCCGCGCGCGATCCTGATACCCTGTCGGGTCGAGACGAAATGATTTGTGTTGTGATCAATGCCGTTGGTACGGATGCAATGTTTTCACAAGTATTATCAATAGTGGAAAAGGGATGGAAACACTAAGGTACAATGAAAATTTTTCTGGTAAATGGTTAACTTAAGCGAATGAAGTACTGCAGAGTAACAGAGGGGACATGCATTATTTTTGACAATGACTTGTGGCGTTAGTGAAAGGACGTGAACAATATACAGGTTATGAACCTCATAAATGATGGGCCAGCCGTTTGTGCTATGCCCTATATATAGATGTGTTTTTTAATTTTTTTGAGACCTTTTCTAACCTAACTGATCCAAACCTTTAGCGTAGGTAGGCGTCGAACAGGTTAGACCAGGTTAGGAATGTACTTTTGTAATGATTTTACATGACCGCCTGTCATTTATTCAGTGGCATAATTGTTTATTGATGTTGGACGAACAACTATTTCATTTCCCAGTTCGTAAATCACAGAATGCCAATGAAATTGTTTTCAAGATAGACACACCAGTTTGTATCATGGGCAAAACAGCAATTACTTTGGCCCAGAAGTTCACCCGATGACAAGGAAAGCGGGATAACACGTGATCGATGACGGCCGTGCGCAGGAAAATTTTACTTTTTTCTACGCTAATTCCTCACAAAAGGCAAAAGAAGATTCCGCTATGTAGAAAGTGCTTCGCAATACATATTCTTGGCGAGAAAAATTCCAGCGATGTGGTGCAAATAAGGAGTTTCAACTGTTAACCACGAGAATACATATCGACATTAAGAGGTCATAACAGACTAATGTTACTTTCCGTTTGCCGAAACGTGGTTAACCGTTGTAACACGAAGGAAACAGCGTTTTCCTCAGTTTAAGCTGTCGTTTTCTTTGAGAGTCAAATACCAGTACACGTTTCAAAGCTCTCTTTTCATTTTCTCTGCCGACAATAGACAAAAACACAGGGTTTCGCTTGAGAAATGCAGTCCAAATACACAGACATATGCGCTCATGTCACGCTATTTGCGTTGCGTTATCATGTCACACAGGGTGTCACGAGGTGGGATTGAAAGTAATTGTTTTCGTGTACACTTGCAATGTTTGCTACGCTGTCCTTAGTTTTTTATTGAATTGGCCATGAATTTACCTTCACTTTTCCGTAGTTGCCATATTGAACGCAGTGACGGCCGCTCCTCACTAACGTTCCATATTTCCGTGGCCGGCCAGTGACTATCCCCACTACGTGTCAATCCTTACCCTACCCTTGATTGTTTGCGCCTTAACAATCGGATAAAGTGAAGAACGAGAAATATTCACTTTATTAAAAATATTTTCAGTACGCATACCCTGGAAATTCATCAAAAGTTGTACATGTGCGCGAGTTTCGGCGTCAGTTTTTAGCTTGTAAACCATATCGACGTTAATTCTGGACATCGCAGCCCTTTTATTACGTCATCGCGTAATTCGAATTGGCCCTATAATTCGGTCGTGAATAAGTCTATGTCACCCCCACCACCAATAACATAATTATGTCATTGATTCCTTTAATTTCAGTCAAAATCAGTGTCATACACGGCCCAACTTGTATGCAGTAGCACAATTTTGCGTTCAGACAATGAGAGACAAAAGTGTTGGCACACTTCCGTAAAATGGCCCCTTTTTACCTAGTGAATATACTTATCCCCTTCCCCTGTCTACTCCAACCCTTTCCCCCCAAAGTCAATGTTGAATTTTGGACCCTCAAGTCTTCTTTTTACTTCAGACAACATTGATTCGGGGGGTCGGGGGATTTACGACGTTTAAAAGGAATGAAATAACAAATGAATTAAATGTTTGTTAAAAGCACCCGTTTTAAACAAGTGTGTCAACCACTTTTGTCCCTGATTGTAGGTCTTTTCGTCTTAGCATCTTCTCTGGTAACTTAAATATTATTTTGTTTCACGTTCTAGTAAAGTGTGTAGTAAGGTAAGTGGAGTGAATACAACTGAATCAACTGAAAACAATTGATAAAAGCAATCATAGAACAATGTCTATTAAACGAATCAATCTATTGACACACTTTATTAAGCGTACAGCTGGAAGATAACAACCCAAAAAAACGTTTTACAGATAGTATTTACACAAGTCTAAGCTGGGTTGTTCATAACCCTAAGATTTTGTAATCTCCATGAGCTGGTTTGGAATAACCATAGTGTAAGATATAATGTTTGTCATCATAAGGGGATAAGCTTGTCTTAGTGACTGTCGCCACTTGCAGCTGATGATTTACGCTCCTATAATCTGCATCATACTGTGTGATTGGAGAGTTTTAGTGAAGAGGCAGTCTTTATAATCAACATGCCGGATTTCACGCTCCGTCACGCAATTCTTCACCCCCTTGGCTGTCTTCTTTTCTTTTTCCTTTCCATCTTTTTTTAGAATGAAGCTATACATTTGCGGACGTAACCCTACCAATTCTTGAATGAGGCAGCTACTGGTTTCGTCCTTGAATTTTTCAATCACCTTCTTGTTCACGAGGCTGTGGAGAACATGTTGTTTCGGGTAATCAGCCGTGTCAAACTTCTCCAAGTCTGGTTGGATGTCTCGGTAGAAATCATCGGTGATAGACGTGATAGCAAAGGCTGTCGATATCGGTGGAGAGGAGCTTTAGATAAGTGCTTGCATACTTGTGGAGCATGTACTAGTAATGGAATTGGTACATGAGAACCTTAAAGAGGTCTAACAAGGTGAAACCGGTGTAGACGGGCTTGCTCAATAAAAGCTTTTCCCTCACCATATTCACACCCACCAAATGTTCATTTAACTGCTTAGCGACCTTGAAAGTAGGTTTAGCCACGCGTTTTTTCATTTTTTGAGACTCTGTGACTAGCTCCACTTTGACATGCTTTCGGATGTTCTGCATTGTTTTGCCAAACACGCTATTGTTCGTGAGTTTAAAAAAGTCTTTTTCAAACCCATTCTTCGCTTGAGCGGGCATTTGCGTGTTCAAATCAATGTACTGTTTCAACCATGGCTCCTGCTTGAACTGGAGGACTCCATGGATCTTGGAGAGTTTCATCCCCAAATCAAGGTACAACTTCAAATTTCGGTGATGGAGAATATACTTCTCCTTGCTGTGGAGATTGGGCACTAGTTTCTCCACTTTTCTGTGGGGATAGTGCAAGGCCTCCCCAAGAGCTTGAGAGTAAGTGCTTGTTATCTCACACGTGATCTTGAAATGTTCTGGAGCTAGTGGATAATCGTTGTGTGTATCATGGAGATGGGGTGGGTGGGGCTATCATCTGACACCTCTTGCACCTTGACGTGTCTCACATCCTTCATCCACTCAAAACAACTGACCGGGAGTGGTTGCGACATCGCCCACCCATAAAGATTATTCGCGTCAAGATAAATAATGTAGGAGAAGGGCAGCATTGGATTGTTTTTATCAAGGTAGCTGTGGTTGGCTTGAGCATACCGATGAGTGGTCATGGAAATACCCCCGCGCAATCCTTGCTCAATGAACAAATATTGATTAATATCTGTCAAGGTGTCGAGCTTGATGTTGGTTCACTGCATCTTCGCCGCGATAATGTTTGGTGACACTGAGATAACTTGGATGTCGTGAAATGACCGTGTAAGCCCAACCGCAAGCTTGATGTTCCGCCAGTACTTCTGTTTTCGGTTGTGAATGGGGTGGAGGCTGATAGGTATGCACTTTTACAGTGATCGCTTCAAAATCAGCATACACAGTGAAAGGAACAGGTTCCAACTTGTGGAGGTTTTAAAAAAAACACCCCCTCAAACGTCATTTCCGTTCTCTAACAGGTTGAAGAGCAAACAGTTCAACATGGCTATCTAATAAATCTTGGCGGATGAACCCGTGAAAGCATCGTTGGCAATAGTACATCTCTCCATCATGCTTGGTTTGACTTGAATGGAATCGACTCACGTTTTTGATCCAAGCAAGGTGATGTAGTACCTTCTGACCAGAATAACAGAGTTACATGCGTCTGATTTACCGATCTGGTACATAATAAGGGAATAAATCCCCCTCTTGACATTTTTTCTTCGCCTCATAGTCAATGACGGTGACACTGGTGAAGGGGTTCTCCCGCTCGAATATCTTTATCCCTTCGCAACTGACTGGAAACTCTATACCCTCAAAAGTTAATTCACCTCGATACTGCCGATAATGGCTCACGCGCTCTGGTGGATGGAGACTGGATGTAGAGCCGCTAAGATAGCCCACATGAAGCAATACTCATCTTCGTTTTTTATGTTGATGACTGCTTTCTTTTTCTCGATGATGGTCGGTAGCGGGATATAGGATGAACCGCGGAAGGGCTGGTATTCAGCGATATTACGGCAAAGATGAATATTCCGTTCAAGAGCCCACCCGGAGCCTCCTGCTTGGAAATGGGTAAACATCTCTTCTGAGGTGTCACTAGCAATGCGTAATTGTTTCCCTAACTCTTCTGGATGGGTGGAGGTGTACGGTCCAGCTCGAAGTGTGGGGGTGACTCTTCACGGGTATTCGCTGTACGTTTGTTCAATTTTCAGTTCAATAAGGAGGAACAAGTTCCACTTGACAACACCACGCTTTTGTTTTATGGCTTGCTCTAAGCTTTGTTTCAACCGCTCCAGGGTATCTCGCAGAAATATTTTCAAATCCTTCTGCTCCTCCTTCGTTTGTGGGTAAAAGGTAGCATCAACGCTAACACCGTCGAGAGCCACTTTTTCCTCATCAGGTACCATCGTCTTGGGTTTTTGCTCTGCAGTTCCACCGGTTTAGCCGCTCTTTTAATACCAGTTCCACGCTGTTGATGGTCGAGGGCAAAGTGAAGTTGCAGCGCTTGATTCCTAGTAAATGCTTTATTACAACCAGGCCACTGACAGTGACTGACAGGCCACTCTCATTTTGAGCTCTGCATAAATCCAAGTGGCGTTTCAACACCTCCTCCTAATTAAAGTTTTCCAATTAAAGTTTTCTCCACAGGAGGAGGCGGCGTAGCCGAGTGGTTTGAGCGCCGGACTTGCAATTCGGAGGCCCCGAGTTTAAGTCCCGCTCTGACCGCTAGCTGGATTTGTTCACACGGTAGTCCCGAGGTCAAATCCTCGACCACTCATGTAAATAGCCAGCTGGTTTGCCTCCGGCCAGTTGGGATTCTTAACCCCGTTAAGTTAGATTTGAACTATTTGTTTCAGGCATTTGCTCGGCCCCACTAGCATCAGTGCTATAAACACTGCCGAGGGTAAATAACGGAACTGTTACTATTATTAATATCATTATTATTGTTATTATTATTATTATTATTGTTATTATTATTATTATTATTATGTCTTACATTAGAAGCAAAGTGGTTTAGGCGGGTCTGGATGTTTCCGTCCCACATGTCAATCTCGTGCATCTCCTAGGGAAACTTTTTCCAGGCAATAAGGACATTCCACCTCACGTTGTTGCCCACACTGTTTCTGATGTCTATGTAGACTATCAGGTCTTGTAAAGGTTGCTTTGCATCGTTGACTGACATTTTAAGTCAGGTAGCCTTATCTTCTTCTCCATGGTTGATGTGAACACTAGGCAAGCTAATCGCAAATGATGATTTAACTCCCTCCACCCCTTTACATTCCTCCATCGATTAGCATTAATGCTGAGTCATCACTTTTTCAATCCATTGTTTATAGCGTTATTCTACTGTATTCCTAACAAGGTCAACCTGTTTTCCTTTCGAGTTTTAAACAGGTTTTACGGACAATGTTTAAACTTGCCTGCTGTCGTGATAGACCTGTTGACATCATAGCTATGTTGTATTTTACCTACTATCATGTTTAAACTTGCCTGCTGCAAAGCAGTTGTTCTACCAGGACATCCAAGCATAATGGCTTATATACATTATAAAATCTTGGGGTGATGAACAACCTAGCTTGGACGTGTAAATACTATCTGTAAAACGCTTTTTCGGGTTGTTATCTTCCAGCTGTATGATTAATAAAGTGTGCCAATAGATTGATTCGTTTAATAAACATTGTTTTATGATATATTGCTTTTATCGATTGTTTTCAGATGAGTGTTGTATTCACTCCACTTATCTCCTATAGACAATATATGAACGGCTCCACGCACCTTCACTAGAGCGTGAAACAAAATAATATTTAAGTTAACAGAGGAGATGCTAAGATGAAAAGACCTCATTTCACATCAGCTTGAGTTGGCTTGATAATTTAAAGACGAGATTAGAGTGCAAAAAAGGCTACATCGTCGGATGTTAAACTGCGAAAAATTCTGCGTTATAACATGGTTAAGTGTGAAATGTCTACATTGTAACCTATAAAAGAGTGAAAAAGACAATTTTATAAACTATGAATGAGTGAAAAAGTTTAAATTGTAACCTATTAAAAATTGAAAAAGTCCCAACTGTTTTTCATTTGTTTTGTTTGCGGGAAAGAGTTTACTGAAATTAAAAGAGAAATCTGTTGAGACATGAAATCCATTCATGAACAACAAATGTATCGATTTCCTACATGTTCCCTCTCTTTTAACCGACAGGATGCTTTGGAGCGACACCTAAGACAACATTCTACAAGAGAATACCGAATGGAAACTTATATGTAGACTTCAAGAATGTAGGCAAAACACCTTAGCGGGAGCATGGTTAGTCTTTTCAAAACTTATTGAGGAGTTGAAAGAATGTAATATGACAAAGCGCTGAGACATTCTATGTTGACACTCCACAAATACAGCTATTTCGAGAAAGGTTGTCCGATAAAGTGGAAAGAATGGCAGGAGAGTCCGTGGACATATTTCTGCGAGTGCTAAAAGAAAGCAACAAAAGCAGGTTCGACAGCAACAGTGTCAGGAACAGTGTATTGAACATATCCCATATTACCTTTCGGAATTGTTGCGTGCACATTTTTTCCGACAACTTTTCTCGAAATAGCTGTATACTGAGACCGCAAGATGGAAAGCTAATAACACTGATAAAAAGAATGACTAATAACCCATATGTTTCAAGCGTAAAATCAAGACATTGTATGAATTCTTTAAAGTTTTAGTTCAAATCTAATAAACGGTGGAGTGTATATGTTATTACACTCATTCCATATGTAAATCTATCTCTATTTCCAACGGTTGTATTACTTTCCGGATTAGATATTTTCGCTTCAACGGTTTTTCATGGATTCACATATCATTAGTTCACTAGGATGCATTTTGTTTTGTCTTTTATCGGAGAATACTTGATTTTCATTTCCAAGAAAGCCACGTAAGAAGTCTCAATCGGCTAATAAACATAAATTCATTGTTCCAGTTGAGTAAATGATCAACATAAGCCATTGTAAGACCTGCTCAATATAATATAAATCCATAGGAAAAGTAATCTTTTGCTACTGTGCATGCGCTTTGCAATCTATCCATAGTACCACAAGTCTCTCATGTATCTCTCCTACTCAATGATCCAGTCAACATTTATCTTAGTTATTAGTTCATGATCTAGTAAAGAGATTTGTTTTCGCACTTCCACGCATGGCTCCACGCGTGATTCCACGCGCTGCACACTCACTAACTTTATTTATTTATTTAATCGCTTTTATCAAGAGACTATAAAGGGGACAGAGAGGGCATCCCCAATATACACCCTACTCCATAGGTAATTCGTCTCAAGTTATTTTTAACACCACAGATCTCAAGGGGGATTCGACAACAGCTAATCATATGGCGGGAATGTGTTCCGCGTGGATGACCCACGCTGAGAGCCACGCGTCCTTCACGAAATGACGCAGAACAAAATGGGGGAAGACGCGGAGAGCGATTTTGCTATTCCTTTTGTCGACGAAAACGACTACAGCGAGATTTCTGCGAAAGCTGTGTCAGCGAAACCGAAATTAAAAAAGAATCGCCCTTCCTCTCTTGTATAGAGCTAACAGTAGAGCAGGGAAATCCTTAACACACTGAATATTCTCTCAGGATCATTTATAATTTACAGTTTGAAGAGAGCAATTTCTGGTTTGATGTTTATTTTTTTCAGTCTTTATAGCGATTATTCCTACCCACTTACTTTGTCAATTGTAGGCGAACCCTCCTAAAGCTGAATTTCAAGGGACCATATTCAAGCTCAGAAAGAGAAATAAAATTTCGTCGTTGCTTATTTACGTCCTCCATAAAACGCGAAATTAGGCATTTTCACGTCGTAGTCGTGCAAAAACGGGAAAGAAATGAACAAAAAAGTGTGTTGCACGTGCGAAGTTGTTGTTTTGCTAATTAAACCTATTGTTTTTTTGACGTTCTAGTTGTCGTCCGCGTCGTTGGATCTTAAACTCCCTAAATTGTACAAACGACCGGTTTCAATAGACCGGCGAAATTTCTCATTTTATTAAAGCACTGAGGTTACGACAACTTCGAGTTAAACTGATCTCACGGGTTGTCAAAGAGTCCAGCGATTCCTTTTTCCCAGGTGAGCGCCGACTCATTTCGCTTCAATTATTCAGGAATGCTCTCGATCTTTTTACGCTTTCATTGCCTCTCGCCCGACATGTTTTGCACGGCGTTTGGTCATGCGAAACCTCCACGAAACATCCACGCCTCGCGCGAGGTAAATTTATCCCGATTCTAAAAATAACTCGAGACGAATTACCTATGGAATAGGGTGTATATGGGGGATGCCCTCTCTGTCCCCTTTATAGTCTTTTGCTTTTATTTATTTAATCGCTTTCACCACGCAAATCCACTTAGACTCTTTTCAACTCTGACTATGCGCGCACGATCACTTACTCCACGTGCTGCACACTCACTAACTTTAATCCAGACTCCAGGTAAATCCACTTAGACTCTTTCCGAAGATATCTCAACCATTTCCAATTCTTTCCGAAGATATTCCAACTCTTTCCGAAGATAATCTGAAGATATCCAAACTTAAACCTTCATTATATGACTATCTCTAAACCTTAGTGGTGGATAGCTAATAAGATGCTTACCTTAACCTTAACCCTAATGCTACACTCCTACTCATGTCCGAACCTCCAATGTGTTCCCGAAGACTTAACCCGAACCCTGACTCATGCCCGAACCCTAAGTCCGAGTATAGCGCGAACCGTAGCCCTACCCTAACCCTCCACCTCTGAGACGGTCTCTTAAGGTGGAGAATTAATGAGATGCAGCTCATTCACCCCCCTAAATTGGCATAAAAAATAGAAAGGGTTGTATGGGATTATTAGGTGGTGGAGGAGGGTTGACCCAGAACTGTCATTTTACCACTACTTCAGCGGTATCACATGATACGTATTTCAAGATGGCGGACAACACTCTCAGTGATTCACATTCCAGCTGGGAAGAACGTGCAGATGACGGCCCGATTAATTCTATTGCGGAATACTCACACCCATACAGTTAAGAAACGTTCCTGATGCCAGCTGTTGAATTTGAGTTCTATTAATTGATGAGGTTTTTTAAAAAAATAAATGCGAAAAAAAAACTACCTATAGCGTGCACGATCTAAACCGCTAAAACTAACTTCCAATGTAGACAAGTAAATAAATACAAAATAGCAACTTTTCGGCAACTTTAATGCAACTTGTTAGCAACTTCTAGACACTTTTATCAGCAACTTTTTGGGCATTTATCGGCAGCTTGTGGCTAAGCCTAACTAGGACACCCCTGGATCCCCCAGATATGGACTCCCCTACATTATTAGCTATTATTTCATCTACCGTAAGTTATTTTTTAATTCTTCTCTTGTAAGGCTGTTGCAGAGGCGTGGCGTGACACCGTGACACGTGACAATAGCCTGAACTTCACCCGATTACTTTCAGTCGTTATTACTCCCTCAGTAACGTCGTTGCTGAGAGGAGAAAATGACTCGAAGTAATCGGATGAAATTTAGGCTACTGTCACAGTGTCACGCCACGCCAACCTGACAGGCCTTGTGGCAGCCCTATGCGTTTTCGTTTACTTTTCTTTTGTATCAGTTACCCGGAAACTTGGCAACTTCTGTGCAGCACCAAAAAACGCGCATAATTTCAAAGTTACTTGAATAACAGATCCTTACGCAGTTTCAGTCATTTATCAACAGAGGATATAAAACAAAATTCTTAAAATTGCAGTTGTGTGTGTGTGTGTGTGTGTTTTATCTTTTTGCTATATTTAATTGAATTCCGGGTTTCACAGAGATCCTTAGTTTCTCGAAAATAAAACCAAGGCCGGGTTGTTCGAAGGTGGGTTAAGATCACCTAACCGGAACTCAGATAAGAGCGTAAAAAACAAATTCAGTTTAATTCTCTTTGCTTACAATTCGATGATTGGATACTCTAAAAAATATAGAAAATTATCCGAGAGAATCCTTTTGGTGAAAAGAAAAAGAAGCCCGGGTTAAAATGCAACTCTGGGTTAGCGCTAGCCGGCGTTCGAACAACTGGGCCCTCGCAACAAAACTATAAAACACATCGTTCACAGTGCCCCATGCAATCAAGGCTATGCATATATGACGTGAGTCTCGTCTGTTAAGCAATGACGTCAGAGTAATTGATAGTTCAATGAACATGGTTTCAAATAACATAGGTTCAGTATCATCAAAAAGTTTATACAGTGTTTACCATCGAAAGTGACCGGAAGCTGGGCAACACACTATATGGTAATAAGTTGTAGTTGATTGATAGATTCCTAGAACTCGCGATCTTTCTGTTTCAACGAAGGCTGGCATTTCCTAAATATTACGTACAACCCTTTCAGTGTTCAAAGTAGTTTCGTTTGCATGAGGAACGTGAAATGGCGCTGAAGAAAAGATCTTGATTCAGTTCACAGGTTGCAATAATTAATTCCATTCGCTTGATTACCTCATCTCGAACACCGACATTTTACATCGCTTTGTTTGTTATGGCAAAACAGAAGAATACATAGGCCTTCCGCTTGTCTAGCTACGACGTCTGCTAGCCCATGTTGAATTGGTTTACACTACCTCACCACTTAAGGTCATCGAAAGCAAGATTTCAGAAAAGCTACGAACATTAAAAAGGTGAGATAACGAAAGAGAAAAGAACTGTGATCCGCCAAGCTTCAAGGCGTATTTAAATTTAATTAGAAATACGTAATGAAATGTTATTAGCCTTTCGGAAGCAAAGAGCCAGGTCAATACCTTGGTCCGTGTCAAAATATTTGTGTAGGTGACGTTGATGAATTTTCAGTGAGTTTCAGTACACCAGCAAATCAAATCTGGGCGTTATTTTGTGCGCTCTTGCAGATTTCGGCTTTGTTGTTGTTCCCTAGAATTTACTTTCGACCCCCTTGAGTGAAAGCAGAAGTCTAGCGATTTCGGTTTATTTGCTAGTTATACAAAACAAAGTTTCTTTTGGAATTATAATGCAACATATTCCCAAGATTTTCGGGCAAGTTCTTTCCAAAATTTTACATGACTTTAGCATCCATGTCCACAGGGGTAACCGGGCGCTTTTTTACTTTTGTCTTAATTCCAACTCATTTTTGACTTGTCGAAGAGTTTAATAAAAACTTGCAGGTGCGACTGTAGTCATTTTCTATTTTAAGAGATGTTCTAAGGCAGAAAGACTTCAGCTGAATGAAATTAAAACTGAAAGACAGGAACTGTCAAAATATGCACATGGAAAGTGAAAACAGGAAGTAATTAATGACATTCCGTATACTATTAGATATCTGGTGCATGCACTCTTTTTAATTTTTTCTGTTAGAATATATTGTATAAGAATATTGTGGGTGAAATTTGCGAAATTTAAAGAATATTTTAAGAAAAAACTCGAGGCTGAAAATTTACAAAGGACTCAATTTCGTGTTTGAAAATCTGTAAATACAGTACAATTCATGTTTTTAACTTAACCGTAGAAAATATTCCCCTCACTTAACGGAAGACTAACACTGGTAATTGAAACCGGCCCAATACAGTCTAAAGTGGAAATGCAATAAGCTATCATTTATAATTAAGAATAATTCAAGAATATTTCAGTGATGTTTTCAGTCTAAAATCGACAGGAAAATACGAATATTCAGCCTGGGCTGGAAAACCAATATTCTTATACATGTATATATATATATATATATATATAAAGAGTATAATTAGACTCTCTTGCAAAAAGATTCATTTGTTTGAGTGATAAAAAGTTAACGCTACTAACATGTCGCCTCATTTTCAAATGTATTTTAGACAAGCACCCAGATAAGGAACATCGATTGCCAAAATGAATCTTTTTGGGGAGAAAGAGATTAAGACGGAATCCACCAGGAAATTGAGTAATTTTAATTTTCAGTGGACAAAAACCTTGTACCAGAATAAGTTAAAGAATATTTCATTTTTTATATATATATTTTTTAGGGGCTCAAGATGTAATTAGCCATCTGTAATAACACGAAAGAAAATTTCTCGTGGGAGTCCGGGAAAATGAATCTCAAATTTCACAAGAATTGTGAGAACCCAGTTAAAATTCTGCAAATTCAATGTGTAAGGTGTAATTTTGATAAATTTGACTTTCATTTTCTCGGGCTGCAAAAGAAAGTTTTCTTTGGTATTATTACAGATGATTAATTACATCTTTAGCTCTTGAAAAATGTAAAAAAGAACGCAATATGCTTAAATTTATTCTGGTACAGAGTTTTTGTTCCCTGAATATTAAAATTACTCAATTTCCTGGTGGATTCCGTCTTAAGTAAAACTGGACCCCTCTTTGTGCCCGAGTGAAGTTATGTATTGTTGGAAAATATTGTTTGTTATTGTGCATACCCGGAGTAGTCAATCAATAAAAATCGGTAGCAATCAAGTGATTTTGATCGATTGATAACGGAAATCGGAGAAAATCGATAAACTTAATTGCTGTATATCGATTTTTTGTGATTTTAACGGTAACGATAACGGAAATCCACCATTGTTTTTTGGCGTAAGTTGGGTAGTACACAGAGTGCAGCTGAGAAAACATAAACTAGTAACAACTGATCAGCAAACATGAAAAATGAGAAATGTGGAAACTATCACACACACAACTTTCCCTCTAAAACCCTTAATTTGTACAGATAACAAAAGTGGTTCGGTTTAATTACATTCAGTTCTCGCAGGTGCACAGATCACGAGAAGTACAACCTTAGATAAATATTTCTGAGCCTGAATTTTAGACATTTCTTCGAGTCGAATGGGCGTCTGAAATTTAGGCTAAAAGGTTTCCCTCAACAGATTACTCCGGGTGCATAACAATGAAGCATGCACAAATGCAATCTGATTTATTAAAGCTTTAACCCTTTTATGAACAACTTTGTCATTTAACTTTTTTCACTCTTGATAATGATGTTCGAAATTACAAATTTTTAAGTTCTGATTTCACACTTCTCCTGAAATGTACGGCTCTTGTAGATGACAATTGTTCCTTTAATATTCATTTTTTTTTCAAATCTTTGATGAGTATGTTTGTCCACTTATAGCTGACGTATAGCTGTTAATTACAAAAAGCACACAAAAAAACCTTTATTCATTCTTCAGATCCATCTAAACAATAACAAATTTATCTTAAGGGCTGCAGTGGTAGTCTAAAGCTCCAAAGTTTTTACTCTAGATTAGTCTAGAGCTGTAGCCTCCCACGCACACGTTCTCGTGATGGAGAAAGAACGCGCGACGAAGCCCTAAAAACGTCTGCATGGGAGGCTACTGGAGGTTTTGGCTTAATTTTTTCAAAATTTTTTATACTCTGTTCTCACTTTAGGTTAAAATATTGAGTTTGGGGAGGTTAAGTGGGCAGTTTCCCCAGAAGGTTTGATAAAAATCGCCGGTGAAAAGTTTGGAGCTTATTTGACTATTGGTCCAAATTATGTCTTGAAGGTCTTCCTTGATGGCGTCTGCTCCGACATTAGCCCCATTTTCCAAGGAGACGACAAATTATGCTAGACTATGTCGACTTTTATTAGACGGGGGTACCAAGGCCTTAAGGCACACTTTTGACAGCTTCTATCCTCCAGCAACTCTATATGGAGTTTTGAACAGCCCTCAAGTATCTTCAACGCTGCAGTTACTTAACAAAAAGAAAATTATCCATGCCACACAATGGAACAAGCTGTATCCCTCTCCTCCTTCGTCTGTAAAGTCAGAAGACTTTGACATCACGCTTCTAATGGTGCTCCTCAGGAACATCTGTCCCCTCAACCCGCCTGCTACGGGATGGGACAGTCTTTCACCCAGTTCAGACACCAGTGTTGAGGCTAACATAGCCAGAGTGAAGTACTATAGAAATAAAGTCTATGGGCATGCCATC
>CALNXI010004480.1:21034-25867 GCA_942486025.1 Porites evermanni | reverse complement strand
ACAAATTAGTATTAGTATTAGTATTAAACTTCCTTCCGAATCCGACATCCCTGCTTGCTGATAGTTAGTGAATAATTATCCCCAAACATTCGAACTCGTAACATTGAGTTTTAGCCAGTTCTATGCTCAACATAATTGACTCCTTACCCATGCGTTAAATATCTTTAATCAGTGCATTAGACTGCTGTGCTATTTTTGAAGCCTGATGTGATTAAGAAAGATAGAGAATTCTTTTTTCACTGTTTGTTTTGTTAGACTTGTTATTCACCGCCAGTAACCTCATATTTCACTTAGGTCTAAACGTTTAGAACCAACTCAAATTTAGAAGGATTTGTATGGAGTCATCAGAGTCAACAAAGATATTAATCGATTCATGCAGAGTCTTTCTCAAGTACGCCAAAAGAGAGCAAGTGGAAGGAATGCTAATGCTGGCAGGGTGGTCAGATACGCAATGCGATAAAACAATGTCTAGCCTGCTAGAAACATATTAATACAGTTTTTAAGATACCACGACGGAGGCGGCAACAAAAACGGCGAAAACGCAAAAAGTTTAGATTGGCAAAACAACAACTTGACACGTGCATCACGCTTTTTTGTAGAGTTTCTTTGCCGTCGTTGCACGTCTACGACGTGAAACTTCGCAATTTCACGTTATATGGAGGACGGGAACACGAAACAACGATTTTCTTTTTCTTTTGTGAAGTCAGATACAGTCCTTTAGAATTCCACTCCTGAAAAAATCATCAACCCATAAGAAACTAGAAGAGTTGGAATAAGAGCGATGAAATTTGAAACAGAGCAAATCCTATTTTTGGGTGAAGTTTTCGCTGCTGTTGCAGTCGTCTTTGCTTACGATCCCTAAAAACAAGAAGAATTAGGAGCAACAAGAATAAATATTCCAATGAATATAGAAAACCAGCGCAGCTTGAGCCATTTAAACTTTTGATGACGTCGACTTGAAATCAGTGATAATTAATTTCTTGATCAGTTTCATCTCAGCTCATTTGCGCGCTCATCGCCAAACAAGATCCGCTAGCTACGCACAGCATGTAAATCAAAATCAAAATCAAAACAATGGGCTCACATTTTTTGGATTTGCAAAGTAATAAGCATTGGATGAACACGTTTTTATCGGCCAATCAGAGATGACTTTTTTTCCGATTTAAACCTTGAGGTTTGTCCCTTGGTGCTGACCAAAACGATCGTAGTCTCTGGGTTCTCCAGTGCACTATCATGCGCGCGCAAAAGAAATCAAGCAGGGGAAAGCTGATTATGACGTCATTAAACTAACGTAAAAAATTCACCGACTAAATTTTTGGCGGTTGGCTTGTTCTATTTGCGTGTTTAAAATATTTTAAAATGCCTTCGTTTCGCGAGTTAAAAGACAAAATCAGAGTTTTAGAAGAGGAAACCAAGACGTTGCGTGAGGAATGTGGAGAACATAGCTCCAAACGAATTCACTTGGAGAGGAAACTCATGGAGTGGCAGGGTTTTGCTGAATACAAGAGCAAGATGTTAGAGGCCACAATGCAAGAGAGAGAAGAGTTTAAAAAACTGTATGAAAAGACGAAAGCTGAAAATAATATTCTGGAGTTTCATTTGGAACGCCTTCAAAGGCACTATCTTTTGTTGGAAAAGGGCTTTACATCATNGGGTCACATATACAACAATAAGGAGTTTTTGCAACGGCGACGGCGAGCAGCAAAAAAAAAGAAGGTTTA
Source organism: Porites evermanni (assembly GCA_942486025.1). Lineage (NCBI taxonomy): Eukaryota > Metazoa > Cnidaria > Anthozoa > Scleractinia > Poritidae > Porites > Porites evermanni. The sequence goes on along the minus strand of CALNXI010004480.1, from coordinate 24,146 downwards.
GATTGGCAAAAAACACAAGTTTGCAAGTGCATCACGCTTTTTTGTATATTTCATAGCTGTTGTTGCACGACTGCGACATGAAACTTCGGAGTGGGTGTGCACAACACAAAAAATTTCTTTTTCTAAACTCGCCAACATTGACAAATTAGTATTAGTATTAGTATTAAACTTCCTTCCGAATCCGACATCCCTGCTTGCTGATAGTTAGTGAATAATTATCCCCAAACATTCGAACTCGTAACATTGAGTTTTAGCCAGTTCTATGCTCAACGTAATTGACTCCTTACCCATGCGTTAAATATCTTTAATCAGTGCATTAGACTGCTGTGCTATTTTTGAAGCCTGATGTGACTAAGAAAAATAGAGAATTCTTTTTTCACTGTTTGTTTTGTTAGACTTGTTATTCACCGCCAGTAACCTCATATTTGACTTAGGTCTAAACGTTTAGAACCAAGTCAAATGTAGAAGGATTTGTATGGAGTCATCAGAGTCAACAAAGATATTAATCGATTCATGCAGAGTCTTTCTCAAGTACGCCAAAAGAGAGCAAGTAGAAGGAATGCTAATGCTGGCAGGGTGGTCAGATACGCAATGCGATAAACCAATGTCTAGCCTGCTAGAAACATATTAATACAGATTTTAAGATACCACGACGGAGACGGCAACAAAAACGGCGAAAACGCAAAAAGTTTCGATTGGCAAAACAACAACTTGGCACGTGCATCACGCTTTTTTGTAGAGTTTCTTTGCCGTCGTTGCACGTCTACGACGTGAAACTTCGCAATTTCACGTTATATGGAGGTCGGGAACACAAGACAACGATTTTCTTTTTCTTTTGTGAAGTTAGATATAGTACTTTAGAATTCCACTCCTGAAAAAATCACCAACCTATGACAAACTAGAAGAGTTGGAATAAGAGCGATGAAATTTGAAACAGAGTAAATCCTATTTTGGGGTGAAGTTTGCGCTGCTGTTGCAGTCGTCTTTGCTTACGATCCCTAAAAACGAGAAGAATTAGGAGCAACAAGAATAAATATTCCAATGAATATAGAAAACCAGCGCAGCTTAAGCCAATTAAACTTTTGATGACGCTGACTTGAAATCAGTGATAATTAATTTCTTGATCAGTTTCATCTCAGCTTATTTGCGCGCTCATCGCCAAACAAGATCCGCTAGCTACGCACAGCATGTAAATCAAAATCAAAATCAAAACAATGGGCTCACATTTTTTGGATTTGCAAAGTAATTAGCATCCGATGAACACATTTTTATCGGCCAATCAGAGATTACTTTTTTTCCGATTTAAACCTTGAGGTTTGTCCCTTGGTGCTGACCAAAAGGATCGCAGTCTATGGGTTCTCCAGTGCACTATCATGCGCGCGCAAAAGAAATCAAGCAGGGAAAAGCTGATTATGACGTCATTAAATTAACGTACACAAATCACCGACTAATATTTTTGGCGGTTGGCTTGTTCTATTTGCTTGTTTAAAATATTTTAAAATGCCTTCGTTTCGTGAGTTAAAAGACAAAATCAGAGCTTTAGAAGAGGAACACAAGAGGTTGCGTGAGGAATGTGGAGAACATAGCTCCAAACGAATTCACTTGGAGAGGAAACTCATGGAGTGGCAGGGTTATGCTGAATACAAGAGCGAGATGTTAGAGGCCACAATGCAAGGGAGAGAAGAGTTTAAAAAACTGTATGAAAAGACGAAAGCTGAAAATAATATTCTGGAGTTTCATTTGGAACGCCTTCAAAGGCACTATCTGTTACTGGAAAAGGGCTTTACATCATGGTTTCGCGTTGGCCAGCAAATGTATAACGAATATATATTATTTAAAGATGCCTACTTTGATCTGCTGGAAAGGTATACTTGGGAGACAAGAAGTGACACGGTGGACAATGACAATATTACATCCACGCTGGCTATCCCTTTTTCGACTATGCAACCTAAAGCTCCTCTCCACAGTCTACAAAACGGTTATCTAATGTACACAAACGCGCTGACTTCTCCATCGCCGGCAGCTGTTCCTGTTTCAATAAGTGCGATCCCGCTCCAACCATCCGTGGATTACTGTTCCTCTATGCTCCAGCCGATCAACTTTGGTGGCGCAGAACGGATTTTGATTTATGGTAATAACCAATCAGAAAGTCCCGCGATCCGTATTGTAAACCAAAACATGGCGCTTCTATGGAGCCCACACATGCTGATCAAACGAAGAAACCCACTTCAGATCCTACCAAGAAAAGAAATTGCCTGTGAACAGACCAACAAGGAAGAGAACGTAAGAGAAAACAACGAGCACTGCGAAAAGGAAGAGAGAGTAAGAGAAAACAACGAGCACTGTGAAAGCTTATCAGTGCAGGATGAAGACAGTACATCGACCGCTATGTTTGAAGGAAAAAGCTCCAAATTAAAGGTAAGCACGCTAAGATTCTGTAGCACAGTGGGAATGGATCCGCAGGGAAGTATGGGGGAAGGGCCCGCAGCACAACTTCCTTTTATCCATATTATTGATCCATATTTCTCTTTCTTTCTTGCTCATTTGTAAATTAAAACGATGAATACGTTCATATACTCCCGTAGTTCTCTCGAAAACGATACCCGATTTGCCAGACCAAAATGCATGGGCAAAGTGTATACCCGTTGTCAGACCAAAACGGCGCAAAAAGACTACCCGAATGGGGCTGCACGTAACTATATAGCTTATGTGAGGGAGTAACCCCCACCCCGTTTACATTGTCGCAGTCCGTTCCCGCGCAGACGTTGGGATACTATATACATTGAGGTTTTCACAATAATATATCAACACCTGATTTTTTACCTTGTTGTTGTTTTTTTTTTGCAGAAATCCCGTGTTCGTCGATTTTTTTCTTGGTTAACAAAGATCTGTTGTTGTGGCAAGCCAAAAACAACAGATTAATATCATTTCTTAATTTTAAAAAACATGCCAAAAAAATTACAAAATTATAGGATTCCGCTTTCCACAATAAAAATCACCAGATTCCGGAATCCTACTTACCTTACGTAAGGCGACAAGCTGGTTTTTGCAAAGGGCTGGACAAAAGTGATGTAAATAAGAAAACGAGAGAGTACATTTTACTCATGAAGAC
>CALNXI010004480.1:11034-16034 GCA_942486025.1 Porites evermanni | reverse complement strand
TAGATTACCAAGTTGTTCCCAGTTTTTTTCTCATATACTCGAATAACCGCCGCATTGTTCTGATTGGGTGCGATGTTTAATCGCAGGCGGGTTTTATTGGTAATTTTGTTTCCACCTGCGGCGTTTAATCTAAGACAGCATTTACTCTAGGACTGGGTTTAATTTAAATACGATAGCATTTGTTTTCTTTGAATTTAGATCACAAAAGACAGAGGGTTTTTTATCATAGGCGAGAACATTAAAAAGGTGTTACTTACACTCAGTGAAAATCTCATGAGTCCTGTTGGTTTAGCGCCTGATGAAGAAACTTCTGCCTGCCTTTGTATTGAAATAAGGAAAGCTTCTACACCGGACACATCCACTTTATTCCCTACAAAATACCAAACACAGTTTCCATGTTACTTTCAGTTGCACTTTTGAAAACAAATTACAAATTAAGAGATTACGAGTGACGTTACGTTAAACGGCAAACATCAGATTCAAGTTGAGAATTTCTTAAAATAGAAAACGTGCAGCTAAAAAAAATCCACATCAATTTTTATAGACAAAAATAACGTGAAGCTACTAATTTTGGGGTAGAAGTAGTGAACAGAAAAGCACAAGTTAAGGGAAAAACTGGTCACGTGGCTCCAAATAAGAGTACGCAGCTAAACTGGTGCGCGCTGGGTCATAGTTAGGCTAGTTATGGCTGGGTTCAGCTCGCTCGCTTAGGGGCGTGTTTCTCGTAAGTCCCGATAATTGAAAAGCCCTGGCCGGACCGGGCCAAAAACGTTGTTGTTGCTTACATTCTACATGGAGGTTTCAGTAGTAATATAACATGATAAAACTATCGATTAACCAAAAAATGGACTGGTTTCTTCGTTAGGGACTAGGCTATTTTTCTTTAGGTTTTGATTTGCAAATTTGATTGCAGGCCCCAGAAACGGGCAAACGGGCAACAGACCAGACAAAAAAGGCGTTCACCAGGGAGAAATGGATTATCCTAGAGGTCCCGCGTTGTTGTTTGTAAAGACAATAAGGTTCGCAAACTCTTTCTCAATATACGGCCTCTTATTCTTTCACTTTACACTTCCCAAGAAAATCATGCTAGACTTGGGCCTTTACTTTATGAAAAGATTTCGTGATGTTTTTTGTTTTTTCATGGTTACAAGTTAAAGGGGCTGTGTCACGGCAGTCCAGTTCATTTTCTTTAATTTTGCCAATTACTCGCCCTCAATCGCTATGGAACTTAAAGTAAGCAAAGAAATTACATGTAAATGACAAAATCAGAGATCCGAGACAAACAAATTTGTCTCCTGAGCATTATTTTTGAAGTTGCAAGCAGCAGGGATAAATTTTGAAAAACTGTTGCTGAACATTTTTCAAAAACCCTAATTTCAGTCCGTTTCAATCTTCTTCAGTTTTGCCCATCCGTGGCGTCTGTTGCGTCTGCTATGTTATTTTAACCTTCCTTTAAAGTTTTAAGCGGTTATTTTTATGTTTCTCTTAATTTAACGGGCATTTTGTAATTTCCTAATTTGGCTGAATTTCGTGACACAGCTCCTTTAATTCTTTTTGTTATTAGTTGGTGAATGTTTTTATAGCGCGCTTACAACAAAAAAACGTACTTGACAGATTAAGGTTGATAAGAGCTCTGTTTCCAGGAATAATAATTTCACCACCTTCTTCTTTCAAAGGAATTTCTAGCAGCGGATTAGGAAACTCCACAACTTCCGGTTGCTGTGAGAAACAAACAGGCATTTTATGGCTCGTTGTACTTGTAAGGAGTTTACTCACTCCGTTTGCGAGAGTAGGGTGTCTTAGAATGAAAGTAAATGACAGCTCCTACTATTATGAGAGGGAAAGCTACTTTGCTTATTCTCGCCAACCATAGAAGATTTGGGTCTTCTTTCCTCAATTTCCCGCTACTACGATCAACGATAGTTCGCCTCCATAAACTCTCCACAGAAAGATATTCACCCTCTGAACGTCCGCTGCGAATTTCCGCTTCATGTTCGAAACGCAGTAACTTCAGCAGCAACTGAAAGCAACTTCCCTCATGAAACGGTGTAAATGGTAAGTCTTGATATTTTGACAGACAACGGCAACTAAAAGAAATTTAATGTACTTTAAACTTTAAGTCTTTCAACCAAAAAAATCGGAGTTTTCTGAACCATATTTTGAAGAATTCTTGAGAATAAAGTGGTTAACAAGTTCATCTCCAAGTGTCACTACAAGAAATTAAACAGTGAAACAAAACGTATCATCATCATCACCATCATCATCATCAACATCAACAACATCAATGAGACAATATGTAACGTTCGGTGGAGCCTACCTCTTGTTCAGGTTGTTGGAGTTTTTTATCCCCCTTTGTCGTGTTAACTTTCTTTCCTTTGCCCACGCTCTTATTAACGGCCTCTGTCGAAGCAACTGGCAAACAAATCACAGTGAACAGTTTGCCTTGCGTCCACAAAAAATTCACTGGCAATGAGACATGCACTTGCCCTCCCCCAACCCCCACAAAAATAAAAATGCTCGCCCTCCTCGTTCCTTTTACCAATTTTTACCAGGTTCTGCAATATAAATCTTGGATAGATGTCTCAGCGATTCATTTTAGAGATGCATTTTTCAAATTGGTATCTGAATCCTGACTCGTGTCCAGTGTCTCTATTTGGATGTGGGGATCGCTAGCCTTGTTTGAGGGGAGGGGACGGCTGTATAAGCGGGGGACGGCACGCGAGAAGCGTGTCCAAAAGGAAGCGCGAGGGGTTTTAGGAGTGAGCCCACGCTTCTCGCGTTATCAATAGGAGACCGAAAACGACTGGGAACGAGTCAGATCTGAACTAGCTTCACGTCAGTATCACTCAGTCATTCACCACCAGTACCCAAGCCAACAGAGACTCCTTGCTGATCAGTCTGTGAATATGCAAAGCGGATACTGAAAGCCCTGATCTAGTGCTTTTTCCATTGATATTACCTTTTTTCGTTTTTTCTGTTTCTTGTTTTTTGTTGTCCTAGAAAACAAAGAAAAACAGTGGAATAATGTAAATATCGTTCTTCAAAAGCAACAGCAAATTTGTACGCACTAATTTAGAGAGATTGAACGAAGAAAACTTCAAACATGTTGACCCTCTCCATTAGAAAAAAGACCAAACCTGGTCGTTCATCAGCTAAATTTCTAGACTCAATTCCAATAAATAGTGCAGGTGCCTGCCTTGAGGAGGGAACGTCACCATTTGAATTTCACTACAGTGACAAAATGTTAATCTCACTTCTAACCGCATATTGTTCAGTTTACTTCGAAACCGGGGTGAATCTTTAGAACCAAACGCAAAGACAAAGCAAACGTGCAAAAAGAAGTTTACATTATTCGAGGGGCGAATTCACACTGGTAGAACAAGGAAATTTATATTTCAGATCCCTTTTCCACTGTTGAATGATACCCACTTAATCGCCGTTGAACAGTACGAAATCAAAACCATCCACCGCATCTGAGGCTTGGCTACCAGCAGTCTCTCTTTTTTCTTGGTCCGTCGCACAAAACGCACGAGCCACGCAAATGACCACGCGCGCCGCCATCGTTTCTCGCGTCTCTTGGCTTCGCAGCTCGACGCTCGCGCGCGCGTGCACTCCCTTCACTAAATCTGAAGAAAGAGAGAGACTGCTCGTAGTCTACATTTGAGGCCAATAGATAATGCTGGTAGAAATGTTCACTTCAACCCTTTAAGTCCCAAGAGTGACCAACATTAATTTTCTCCTTACATCATCAATACTCAATCAAAGGAAAAAGGTAATGAGAATCAATAAAAGGATCAGGATTACTTAGGGAAATACATTGATCCTTTATCAAATTCTCTCAACTAATTCTTTAACAAACGTATCGACATCAGTCTGGAGAAATTGTACGTTAACATACATGTGAGTGTTCATGTTTCATAAGTGTGCAAGTATGTTGAAAAAGTGTTAAAATTAGATTCACATTCAACTACTAACAAGAAGTTTAGTTGCCAATGAAAATGTTATTGCTGCTCGCGAGGTCTGACGAGCCAGCTAAAAAGAAAAATACGTGAAACCAGCACGAAACCAGTACGTCAGTAGCCTGCGAACGCTTCTCGCTTCTCTGTGGTGGAGAGAAGCGACGACCAGAAATACGTCTGTGTTCGTAAGCTAGTAGGTCAGTAGGTACAATAAAAGAGGTGCTTAAATAGTTGTTAAGGTTAATCATAAAAGCGTAAGTAGGATAATTACGTTTTGAAATGAAGGCAGCAACATCTGTTAATGAGGTAGCCGCTATAGACGGCGAGGAGCGAGGATAGACGGCTGTATTCGCAGGCTAAGGTGACTAACGCACAGGTTGTTGAAATTTCAGTCACCGTACATAACAGTCCTGTTAAGGACTACACATTCACCCGGACAATCATATTCCATCTAACTGTACTTATTAATTGTATTGTCTATTCACATACTCATACACTTCTCTTTTCTTCTTTTTATCTTGGTTTTGTAAATATGCCTCTTCTATTAATACGTGTCTAACCACTGCTTGCCTCGACTAACGTTGTAGCTCTAAACTGCCGCTCTTACCAACTGCATGAACAACCTTGTTGCCAAGGTCCTTTCCTACTCAGCCCTTGAAGCAAGAGGTTACTGCAGGCAGTGCACATTTTTGTAAGATATACCCCTCTCAAAAAAAGCCCCCTCCCTCTAATAAGCCCCATCCCCCTAAGAAGGTTAATAAGCCCCCCTCCTCCCCTCCCCTAATTATTCTTTAATAATAAATGATAGACTGTATAAATGAATCACAACTGTAAAACTTCCTATGGACTGATCCGGGATGGTTTATTTACCAACTGGAAGTTCAGATTTGATTCTCATCCTCGGCTGCAGGACCTCCAACTCCTTGTACTTGAGCTTAACCACTTTGTATTCTAGTTTTTTTGGACAACTGATACCATCGTCGTTTCTAAATTAAATACGCCCCCCCCCCCCCCCCCCCCCCCCCCGCCCCGGGGGCTTAA
>CALNXI010004479.1:4043-15781 GCA_942486025.1 Porites evermanni | reverse complement strand
TTCTGTCTTCAGTTTTGCCAGTCGATCCCGTGACACACATTGTGACAAACATGACTTTTTTTGTTATAATCTGCATTTATTGCCAGGCATGAAACCTGTAACTTCAAGCTCCCTAAGATATATTTGGCGATTATATGTGATTCTCAGGATATGATGCTGAAGCAAACATCAAAATCAGTCTCACTGGGCATGCCAATTTCTTGCCTGGCATGCCGGGCATGCCAAACCAACTGGCTTCACCATCGGCATGCCCGGCATGCCAAACCAGAGGAGCAAAAACTGGGAATGAATTATCAACCTGGCGAGAGATCTGGGACCTATTAAAGTTTAGCTGGGTCAATTTTGGGCCGCGAGGGCATGAACCCATTTTTTCCATGCCTATGAGATGTTATTTCTAAGTACCAATGTTTCCTTGAATTTTGTCATGCCTAAATATATAAAAATTTTCCCTCTCTCATTAATTCTCAGACTGGATGCGATTTTTACGCTCGCTAGGCATATTCAACTGAAAATCATGCCTATACCCTTATTCAAAACAAAATGCTATCAAATTTTAGTTTCCAAGCCGTTTTTTTAGCAGGCCGTGGTTATTCCAAACAGCCAGTACCACAAATTATTATTAGCTTCTTATAATATTATTCTAATTCTGTTTTTACTATTGATACAATAAAATTGTTCTTGTTGTTGTTGTTGTTGCTAGGCGTTCCAATTTTCGTACGGTTAGCCTGTTTCCATGCGAATGAAACACCTAAACGCACGAATGTGTCTTTCATCTGCATTTTATAGAAATTTTTGTTAATTTGCTTTTAGGTATTTACTGGAAATGATGACAAGAACAGCATTGTAAGAAGTGAACTATATGAGCCACTTGCTGCTAAGTTTATTCGTTTTTATCCAGTTACACATCACAGCAGCAAAGCATTAAGGGTGGAGGTGTATGGATCTAAGCAAGGTTGGTCTCTTTGTGCATACCCAATACATGCAGTTCAAAAGACAACCCCAGCATTAAAAAATGCACTTTGAGTGTCAATGTATTTAGCTCAAAAGTACTTATAAGGGACACGATTTTTTACGTCTGCTACTGGAGACGGGACCGCCATTTTACCAGGTCATCCGAGCCACGCGAAGGTCTACCCGTTAGCAGGGCTAAGGCAGTACCTACATTTCTCAGTTATTTTAAGACCCTGAGTATTGGTCGGGCCCCGGGAACCCGCGACCTTCCTCTCTGCTGTCGAACGCTCTACCGACTGAGCTAACCCTGCCGCTAAAATCTGGTTTGTAGATACGATACAAGGAAACTGATTTACCACTTAGTTCAGTGCTCAGTTTTAACAGGGAGCTTAGGCATGTAACCACGACGGCGACGGCATCAAAAACCTCACTAAAAAAAGGCATCGGCGCTCTGTCAAACTTCATCGCTTTTGATTCGTCACGCTAAATTTGTCAAATGTTAGAGATTTTTCTGGGAGTTGTGTTCTAAAGTTTAGTATCACAGTTTTTAAAAAAAGAAAAGGAAAATCGTTGTCTTGCGTTCACATTCTCCATGAAACGTGAAATCTAGAAGTTTCACGTTGTTGTCGTGCAGTGACGGTAAAGAAATGTACAAAAATACCTAATGCACGTGCAAAGTTGTTGTTTTGCTTATCTAAGGCCCCGTTCACACGTATCCGTTTTTGCTTGAAAACGGATATTTATTTTCTCCGGTTCAGCCTACCTTCCACACTCAACGGTCAACGAAAACGCACCTTTTCAAGAATGTTCTTCAGAGTGGAGATTTTTGAAAACGTCGGCTTTTCTTTTACGTGTGGACGGACGGAAACGGTTTCGAATTCTGAATACGATGATGTCATACGTCATATATTTCTAGCATAACGCATGCGCAGTAATGAAGCTATGGTATTTCCATCCTTTTAGCGTTTTCGTGTGGACGGGTGACTACGATTCGAATATGCTACGTGTGGTTGTGTATTTGCTTGAAAATGGCGGTAAAAATCTCTGTAATCAAAAATATCCGGATACATCTGGACGGGACTAAACGTATTGCTTTTTTGCCGTTGTCGTTCCCGTCTCCGTCGCCGTTGGTTAGGCTTCCTAATTACTGCTTGACCAATCTTTGTACATCTATGCTTATTTCACGTTTTCTTGTTTCCTCTCTGTTTAGTTTTCTCCTTTACTTTAGAAAAAGAGTGCTTTTAATAATTAGATTCACTATATTTTGTCCCTCCTTGTTTGTTTCCTTCTTTGTCATTGTCACTAATATGAAACGGATGGAAATTTAAAAAAGAGTTCAAAAACTGATTAATAATTCATAAAAAAAAAAAACAAAAGAAATTTTAAAAGTTTAATGAGTGACTTTACAGGGGCACCCAATGACTGTTTTCTTTGAAATATCTGTTCGGAGAAGCAAATATTGTCTAGATTTTTTTAGATGACCGTTCCATTCATATACAATTTTTGGAAATTCCCTACGATTTTGTGAAGTTAATTTTTTCCATTTCACTCCCCAGGTTAAGCCATTTTTTTAGTAGAGAAAGGAAGCCTAAAAGTTTTGGAACCAAAAATGCGATGCAGAGAAAAATTCTCCGTTTCGTAAAACTCTAAATTGCAGCTAAAATGTTCGGAAAAATAATGCAGAAGCCCTTGTAATTTCGAAAAGACTCAAGTTGCCCTAGGATGACCGAGCAAATAAAAATTTTTAGCGCTACTTAGAATACATTTCTAGAGATCTAAAAGTACTCTGTATAGCCTAAAAAGTGTCGTCAATGCATTTAGGAGGAAACCGACGTTAGGTGCCCCTGTCGTTATGTCTGATAAAGACAAGGCTGAACTTTACGTCCAATTTTTTAGACCAAAATGACCCCAAATCTAAATATCAGTGCAAGAGTGAGTTGATCTATATCAGAGATTTTGAAGTCGTTCAAAACCTCGCAGTTTGTATTATCAGGGTTAAACCTGATACTCGAAACTGCTCGTTTTTGAAACAGTACATAAAAATTCTTAATAAAATGCCATATTTCTTTGTTTTTTTTTTTTACAGGTTGCTTTAAATCGTTTAAGAATGAACGATTTCAAAACAGGGATTTTACAATTACAGCATCCTCAGAACTTAGCAGTTATAGAGCTACTTATAGTCGCCTTTATGGTACTGACGGTTGGTGCAGCTCTTCAGCAACTCTACCTCAGTACTTACAGGCTGATTTCGGACAAATTGTAACAGTCACAGGCGTGGCCACTCAGGGAGATGCTCGAGGGGACAACTGGGTGACAAATTATTTAATCCGCTATGGGTATGATGGTAAAACATGGATTAGTTACGAAACTGGAAAGGTAAATTTGCAACATGGATTCATACATCTGTCTGGATTTGCTTAAAGGGACCTCCAGGAGTTTTTCCCAGACATTCTCATTTGGGGCTTGTTTCCTTTACGTTTTTTCTTTGTTATAACATTTTGAATGCACAAATCCTCTAACAAGCTGCAGTGGACATAAAATCAGGCTCATCCTCGGTGTAAACGCCTGTGAAACTCACGAGTGACGTAAAACAATGAATACAAAGAAGCCACTGAGAAGTTAACACAATAGAGCCAAGGAAGATAATAACTAGAAAACAAAGAAAAACTTCACAGGTTTTTACACCGAGGTAAACCCTAAAAAATCATGTGTTTATAATGCTGTTTACATCTTCCATCACCGCCCCCCACCTCCCCCCGGCCCTACCTGGACTACCACTACCGGCGATCATTTCCCATAATTCTCATGTTCGTGTGATAAAACAATCCTACTTGAAATCAGCGCGCGCGATAGAAGTTGTTTTCTGTGGTCGGTTAATTTTCTAGAGTTTGTTTTGGCCGCCTGGAGCAAAGTTTTCCGGAAGGCATTATTAAGCCTTATGAAAGAACGAGTTTTGCGATTGGCAATCGTCCAATTGCCGTCTTCCAGTCTTTTACCGTATTTCGTCTCATTTTGCTACACGGTTGAGACACTGACCTCGGGCTTGAGACAAAAAAGTATCATATTGCGAGCTTTGTTGGTGGCGAGTCTCTGGCCTCAAAACGTAGGTTGTAGGAGTCGAACAATGTACCCATATTTTTAGTCCGATATTGTCCGATTACAGCCTGTAATTTGAAGCTTCGCAATGAACCTATTTGTACAGTAACTGTCTGTGACTATCTAACGTACTAAATATTCAAAGGAAATGCAGATTCATTCACATCTATAGCTCTTTTTTAAACTTTCAAGTAGACTTTAAGTGAGTAAAAACAAAATCACACAACTCGAGTTTAACTAATGAATGTTTAAATCTTTTCGGACATAATGTCAGTAGACAGATCAAGCAGAGAAGGTTATTATTTTGAAGCTGAAGATTTACTCAGAGCTTAATCCCTGACAACTTTTCTTGTTTGGTCGTTAATTACCGGAATTTCGAGGAAGGGGCAGTGAAGGGGCTCCTGAACGGACATTTGCAACCTCGCTTTGGCTGACTCGTCCTCAGTCACGAGAAGCGTAACCGAATTGAGCGCGAGGGGCGATGGGAAAAATTTCTCCTTCCCATCACCTCTAGCGCTCCTCTTCAGCCGATTTGGGAATATACCACACAGATTGTGGTCTCTTTTAAATAAAATTATTTGTATATCTCCACTTACTTTGTTCTTGATCTACCACTCAGCATTTGACTGGAAACAGCGACAGAAGTACCATTGTTGTCCACTGGTTTGCTCCCCCGTTTGCAGCGCAATATGTCAGAATATTTCCCAAAACACATACTGGTGAAATATGTATGAGAATGGACTTGTTTGGTTGTAAGGATTGTAAGTATGATTTGTTAGAGGGGAATTTGTAAAAATTTGAATTAATGGGGTACATGTACTGCCGTATACAGCCAATAATTAATAGTGTTATTAATTAAAAATTTATAACGCGCCTTTTCCATGCAACTATGATCAGAAGAACGTTACAATGCTTTGAATGTTAACAAAGAACATAAAAGCTCAAATGTGCATAGCAATTTAAGCTAAAAAGTAAATTAAGCTTAAAAATTTGAATACACAAACGAGCTTAATCTTAGTATCGCACGCAGCCGTTCTCTTGTCACACAACTCTCCTCCCCATCTTGCTTCCTCGGGTAACCAATGAGAACAAGGAATGTGCTTCATCTTTCCCGCTCGCCACATAATAAGTACTTTAGTGCTATAGTTGGTATGATGCAGCACTTTCTAGCCTGCGCAGAGGAAATGGGATTGAGACATCTACTGGCAGGCTAAGTGCTGTCGTCGAAAACGGCGGCATCTGCATTTAAGAGTGAAGTTTGTATCGTAATGCAAACCTTTTTGCCAGTAGACAGTGTTTGTATGGGTTGTCCTACAACTTCGAGTTCAATTTGCAATTTAATTACACGAGTGTGTTTTTCAAAAAAGTATCAAACGGGCAAAAATTTACTGGATCAAAATTCGTCCTCAAAACATCCCCACAATGCAACTCGATCGACACAACACCTGACCCCAGTCTCACGCGCAACCTCAAAGTGGCCAATAAAGATTTGCGGCACTCGATTGGTTATTAAAAAATTCTATTGTTTTCTGCCAATCACTGTTCTTCATTCTCTGATAATTGAATTATATTTCCTCGTTTTTGCACTGTGTTTACTTATAAACTGTTTACAGTCCCTTATATTTCCGTAAGTTCCTCGAGATCAACCGCTTTACATTACGGGTGGCCATGTACCTTTCTACTTTCTCGCCTCCCTCTCCCTACATAAACCCCTCATGCTATAAACCCCGACAACCCCCCCCCCCCTCCCTTGGTACAAATGAAAGCAAGATGGCCGCCTGTACCGCTAAGCGCACGATGTTAAAATCTGCATTGCTCACAGCCAATCAGATTCAATAAACCTAATCGTGTGTAAAATTGAGATATTGTATTTGATAAGTTTCCCAAGTTATTTCTTGTCGTCTTTAGATTGATTATTTGCCCGTCTTTTTCAGACCAAGTTTCGTTGGCGTTAAACATTAATCTTGATGATGTTCGTTTGATACCCGACACTAGTGAATCTGTGACTCTAACCTGTGTGGGTAGTTACAGCCCTCGGAAGCCCTCTGTGTATAGCTGGAGCAAAGATGGAATGAGGCTGTCTGACACAACCTCCTCTCTTACCATACCATACAACAGTGCCAGTAATATCTACAGTAACTCTTGTTCAAGAAAGCTCCATTCAGCCAGTGAAGTCCAGTGTAATTCAACCTACCAATGCTCTGCGTCACTTTCTGGAATACAAAGCAGGCATTTTACCACTGCAAATGTTATTGTGTCTTTAAGTAAGCAAAAACTTATGCGTACCTTGTATTTAGCATAGTCGAAAATGTTCTTTGCCGGAAGGGCAATGTATTTGACTCGTTCTCATAGATTGTGCGTTCATCCCTTACAATCATTGCAAATGATCATTACTGATTGGTTGTAGTTCCAAGTGAACCAACTGACGCGAAGACGGAAAATCCTGGTAAACGGAGCATAACCTTGCGGTGGGGTAAACCGAAACTACACGGGGTTGATGTACAACGTTACAAGGTAACTTTTGACTTTCTTTATAAAGAATATTTATAGAGTTCTTAAGTGATGACGTCATAAAAATCAAATTTTTGAAATTATGGGATTTGTTGGGATATTTCGAAAGAACAACATCTGAAAGAAATAATTCTAATGCCTTGCCTTTTCTTCTGAGATAAAACCAAAATTGTGCAATTTTTGTGTGTTTTTTCATGTAATGCTAGAATAAACACGAAATTCTTCTGATTGCAAGCGGCGTTTAATTGAGTGAATAGTGATAACTGTGAGACCGACTACACACTTCGCCCCAGTCCTCTGACATTGGATCATATACAATGTATTCTGCCTTCATAGGGCACCGGACGAATTTTCGACTCCGCCTCTTGTAAGGAAATCCAGGATAGTTTTGGATTCTGGATTCAACACTGTGGATTCCGGATTCTAGGTGCTGTATTCCAGTATTTGTCCGTAGAACTTGGATTTTGGATTCCTTGAGATGTAATCTGGTTTCCAAGACCCAAGAATCCGGATTCCCTTGTATGGGGCGATTCGACCAGTTGCAAATTCGTGCGTTTAGATGATCTGTTCACGAAACCACCTTGACCGTGCGAAAATTTATACGCCTCGCCGTTCAAATTTCCGTGTGAAAAAGCGAAAATAATGAACGATCCCGTGTGAACGAAGAGTCCGGTCAAATTTTTCGGCCGTTCGAAAATTCCTTGCCTTGTCGGCGTAGCCTTATAGACAACCATATAATTAGGTAACAGTTATTGATGTATACCGCAGATAATCTATAAAGGTACAAAGGATTATTATCCAGAATTTAAACCGCATACTGGAATTCAAGAAACAGAGTGTCCAAAGTTAAGATTGACAATCACCAATCTGGTCCCTGGTACAAAGTATGCTTTTGTTGTGATGGCTGAAACCTACTGTAGCTACGGAAGCAATAGTTCTATTGCGCAGGGAAGCACAAAAGTGGATGGTAAGTTATTTACTGTGCGGGTAAGTTTCGTTGTTCAATAACGATGTCCTCTTAAACTATCTTCAAACCTTCCATCAGGGAAAATAAGTTTGTGCTCATAGATGAGGGCGGAGAAACCTACCAGTGATAACACTGAATTAAAAAAATAAATCAAAAACAACCAAATTAAAATAAAACAAACAAACAAACAAACATACAGAAACAAATCTTAGGATAAATTTCTTTCGAGTAGAACATAACATAGAGGAGCCCGCAATCCTAATCTGCGGGTTGCTATTGAGCATGCGTCGGATGTACGTAGCCAGCATTCGTTTGGACTTTCACTAAAAATGAATGGAATGTACATAACGCCATTTTATCACTCGCGTTTGGACCTTCTATCGCTCGTAATCTGATCACGCGTTTTTCGACCATCTATCACGTGAAACTTACGCAAAGCACAGCGATAGAGCAAAAGCCTTTTGATCTTCGATCGTTGTCGCCCGCACCCTGTAACCTTTGGTTATTACTAGTCATTAGTATTAATAAAGAGGTGAGAGGGGTGGGGGTCCTCATTTTTTGGTAGTGGGCAGGGGGCGGGAAGGAGTAGGTGATCCCACTGATAAAAATATTCGATAATTGGAGGAGCAAGAAATGTTACTAAGTACAACAAGCCAGCGGAAGAAATTGAAAGGAGAGGAAAACACCGATGAACTGGAACTACAGCCCATAATTATTCTCAGAATCTTTCCAGATAGAATAGAACCACTGCAATAGAATAGCAGTAGAATAGCACCATAGCAATCGATGGAATTTCCGGTTTCACTGTGTAAATGGCTAAGTTATAAAGTCTCCTATTTTCAGTGTTATATTTTGTTCGGCTTACAGCACCTTTGGCGCCTGTAAACCATGACGTCCACCTAATCGAAACAAAAGGAACATCTGTGAATGTCACGGTGTGGCATGCATTACAAACCAATGGTCCCATCAGGTATGAGTCATCTTATAAACCCTTGAAAATATTATACAACTGTAAACAAGTACATAAAGAGAAAATCTTACACATGGCTGACGTAAATGGAAATTTTTTCTTTGCTTCGCCTTTACTATTAAAATAATATTCTTCAAAATGTCACAGTTCAGTGACGAATTGATTGCACTTAAAGACTTGCAAACCAATTGTCTCTCTGAATCATGTTGCCGGCCGGATCGTTGTGTGCGATAGTGTTACAAACCAGAGAAGAGAAGTCATCGGTAAATAATTTTGATGTTCCTCGCTTGAGGTTCATTTTGACTTTGATTGTCGACAGACTTATAGCATTTGTGAATCGATAATTTTATGAGCAGTTAGAAGTAAAAGCTTTCTGACATGTGTCTTTCTATTTTGTTTTTATTTTTCTGATACTGACAGTGATTATCAAGTTTTGGTGCATAAAGTGAATGACTGGTATAACGAGGTTTCTGACTTCAAGACACTTGGATCAGATATACATATTGCTGCTCAAATCCCCGCTAATTCTGTGAATCCATCCATGGTTTTTGAGATCGGAGATGGTAAAACATATGATGGTTATGAAAACAAGCAACTGTCAAATGGTCAAAAGTACAAGATATATTCCAGAGGATTGGCTCGCCGCGCAACAAAGGTAAACAAGTTGAACAGCGATGTTGCGCGTTTTACCATCATCGTTCGAATGTGTCTTACAACAAAATCGGTTGCAAGATTTTTTTAGTGGGTGGTAAAACGCGCAACATCGCTATTCAACTCGTCTTGCAGCAATGTGGAAAAATTAAACAAGTTGCACGTTTTTTGTTGCCCGTTTTATCAAGGGTCTTAACCTTCATTACGCAAACTTCACTAAAGTGTACACATTTCATTTTGTAAATCCCCGAAAAACAAATGCTTCTGTGCAAAATTCAGTTGCCGATCGCGACGACAATGCGTTTGAGTCGTCACACCATAGAATTTCAGCTGATATCGTTTTTCCAACATCAACTGCTTTATTAAAGATTTATTACATTTTTAAAAACTCACAAAAATCAGGTTATTACCTGACGCAGAACAATAGGAGCCCGCAAATCTAACCTGCAGGTTATTATTACGCATGCGTGGCATGTATGCAGTCAGCACTAGACAGAATCTATCCTCTTTTTCAGAAACGTTCTGTGGATCAAAACTATCTGCTTGGTAAAGCAAGTCTAATTGCCAAAGTTCAAATAGAGAAAGGTAAGATTGTTTTTTCATATTTTGTGTGGGAATAGCCTTTCTTTAAAACGTTCCTTTTATTTATCCGACTGAATCAGAAACAAGAAAGGTTAAGCAGATTCTGTTTTCCTTTTTCGCGTTCCATTTTATTTCTGTGACATAAAATTAAAAGCCATTGGTCCCGCTTCGATAATATACGGCAATACCGAAAACCAGAAGTTATTTTCAGTTGCGTAAGGGTACGATCACGAAATGATGTAATGCAGAAGGTTGAAAAAACAACGGCACCAAAAATAGTTCTTGCTTAACCCAGAAACAGCACAAAAACCCTGTTAATTCAACCACCCACCGGCATGGACCACGGGAATCTGTACGTAATAAGGAGGGGTTTCCTATGGTGTGACCGGCCATATAAGTGAAACCTCTTCAGCAGTAGTTTTAGATGGAACTTTTAACTTTTCATTATTGCTGAGAGGACTATACATGTAGTTGACAGACAAATAGAATGAGGAACTATACTGAATTGGCTTATTGACTTCAGACTAACCGATAGATAGAGAAAACTCTCCTATGCACGGACTGAATGATTCAGTGAGAGACTGTTGAACCTGAAACTCACTATCTGACCAACGACTCACGTTCAGCTACCGAAAGAACAGAGCCCGAGAGATTTAGAATCCCGTTTGCGGGCAAGCCGCGGTAAACGCGAATTTGAATTTGTGCTACGTTACCAAGTTTTCCCCTCACTTTTCTTCAACTGTTCTTTGCTTCTACAACAAATAAGCAGTTTCTCGTTATTTTTATCCAAAGAATTTGTTTAGACTATTTTTATCTGTTAATTTTCTATTTTGAGGAATTCTCAACTTGCGTCTGCTGTTTGCCGTAAAGGTGCCTCTTAACCTTTGTAATGAGTGATAGATCAACCGTGTGTGTGATTCACCTACCAGAAAGAGTCAGAATGACGGGTCAGCTAACCTAACCATCTTCAGACTGACTGACTGACTGGCTGACCGACTAATTGACTGTCCGACTGATTGACTGAAAGGCTGACTGACTGACTGACTGGCTGGAATGTTCTTTAACTCATTTTTATGCTCACACCTTTGGTTTACAAATCTGATGATGCAGACATACAGGGAGGAGACACCGGCTCGCAATCATGGGACAAACCTTCAAACACAGGTTTGTTAGTTGATTTTTTTATAGTTTCCCAATATTAATTGTATTCGAACTAAAAGACGGTTTTTTTAATGAATTTAGCTGAATTTTGGAATATCTATGCATTATAAGCAACAACCAAGTTCCCAAAATGCTCTCCCTCCGTCCCTTTGAGGGAAGAAGGGATATGACGTAAGGATGGGAACGTGGTTGTATTTAGAAATCGCCTATTGAGTCACTGATAGGAACTTTAACATTGCAGCATCTGTAGTATCATCCGTCGTCTTAGGGATTGCATTTGTCATTTCTCTTGGAGTGAACCTTTACCAGTGACGTGCTCGGGGAATTTCCAAATCTGGCAAAAAGTATTCTACCGAGGAATTACAAGTGAAAGCTCAGCAAATTGAAGGAGGTTTGTAGCGTTTGTGGAAACAATTAGTGACATTTTCAGTTTGAACTGAGTTTACAATTATGGTATCGGGCACTGTTACTGGGTACTTAAAGTAATATTTATAACCAGGCCACAAGTGAAATATCTAAAATAGTATATTGAGAATAATTATGATATAAATTTACTCACCGTAAATCTCGTTATAGCTATGTTCATGCAAAAGCTATGGATTTTCGCATCTACAGAGACGACGCTGTTTAGGAAAACATCTTCATCAAAAAGGAAGAAAATGGAGGAAAAAAAAGAATTACACTTGCCACTAAGTAACTTGTGCGGGAAAAATATTCACAGGGATAAAAATAAATACTTAAACACATGAATAAAAAAAGATAATAATAAATCTCTTCTATGTTTGATGTCTGTGGGCTTGTTTTGTAATGACGACAGAACTCCACCTTTCCGTCCCCCCCCCCCCCCCC
>CALNXI010004478.1:0-15000 GCA_942486025.1 Porites evermanni | reverse complement strand
GCACTATTAGGATTTTGATTTCAAACTGACCTCGGAAGCGAAAATTCATCCAGTTTTTTTCAAAGTACCGGCGGGGAAGACCTTATCTTACCATGGTCACGCGTTGGTCACGCTCTACGTCCAATCTTTATACTCTGATTGGTCAAAATTTGACAGGTGAGTTTATGCGGAAAAATTATGCAGCATCTTGAAAGTAGTTTACTTTGACAGCTGAAGCTGACAGAGTTTTGTGTCAACTTGTGATGTTTTTAACTGTCTTTTTCCTCTGGAGGTACAAAATGAAATACAGCTGCTATCAAGAGTCTTGTTATTCATGGCTGGTTTGTTTACTGGGTTTTGGTTGAGAAATGCGTCGCTTGTCAAAATTCGGTAATTCGATTTCGGATGGCATCGTTTTCGTTTTTCACCTTGCTTAATGCGTAAGAGGGTTTAAAAGTCTCAAGCAACTGTGGCCTCCCTTGATAGCTTTCAGGAACTGAATCTCGAATGGTAAGCCTAGGTAATTATTGTATTTGATGTTCGTGTTTCATGAAGTCTTGCACAATTCACGCTGACAGTTTATGCGGCAAGTTTATGCACGTTTGCAGGATTTGAGTCAATGATCTGACCTAGTATCAGGTTTGATATAAGCTTACAGAACTTTAAAAAGCCTTCAGATGTATTTGCTCACCACAACTAGAAAGAAAACGTTCCGAAGGATATTTAGTTATAAATTTGGCTGTAGAAAGAAAACTTTGAGCGATTTTCTTGCTTCGAGGAGTTCACCTTCACGTCACCTTCGAAAACAGTAAACACCGCGCTGGGAAGCCGGCTAAGACATAAACTTAAGCTTTACGCTTAAAGACTCAGGATTTTTAGAGACACTTTAATACTTGTCTTCGTGAATGAAAATTGTTGTCTCTGTAAATGTTTCATGGAATTATATCTCTTTTTTTGATTGTTAGTAGTCTCTCTTGCAATTTCAATCGCTTGTCCGTGCCGTTTGTTTTCATCGTTCATGACCATCGCTTGCAGGAGTACTCAAAAATGTCGCGCGTATCGAACGCTTTATAAGATTACACATCGTTATAACTGAAACCATTAAATAACAAAACAAATAATAATAAATTCGCTATTATGTTGAAGCGTAACTCTGTTAAAGTTCATTCAAACACTCGACCACACTGACAGCTCGCACTATAGAAACGAGAACCAGCTGGCCGTATGGGTGATTTTGGAAATTTTCTGAAATTTTTGAACGGTTTGGCTCGTCCTGAATATTGACTGAGTGCAATTTGTCTTGAAAAATTGTGAAATACCGCATTCTGTCCGAGCTCTGTATGATAAATAGTACTGTTTCACCTCAAATGTGGTGTATAAAAATTATAAAAGGTTGGTTTAAACACCCCCAGATTTGTTGGCAAGAATTTGTAAAGTAAACCTGTCGAACGGAAAAAAATTTGGCGTGATTTGTTTTCCAAGAATTTGTTTTCGAGGCCTAATCTACTGTGATCTTGAATGTGATCGAAGATGTTTGCTATTTTTTGGGTGTACATATAAGGTTATCAACTCGATGTAAGATGTTTCACTCTAAAATAACTTAGCCTTTCCCTCAAAATTCACATGAATGTGCCCTTAAGTTAAATGATTTGTGGATTAAAAGTTTATTGTTTGATTTAAATTATAAATTTATTAAAATTGGAGCTTCGCTTTTAGCCCTGGCTAAATCTATATACTACATGTCGCAGAGTCCCAGTCAAGTTAGGCATAGGCCAAGCGTCGAACTTTTCATGAGACGAACCAAACTCTAATATGGGTCAACCAAGATTATATTAATTTAAGAGCGTCTGTTGGGTCAGACGTCGACCTTAGGACGGTTCGAACCAATCAACTGAATCAGTGGAACGAGGCTAAATACGCATTATCATACAATTTGTTAATTCAAAAGTTTAGTTCGTCGCATGTGAAGATCGACGTTTTTCCTAGGAACTCTAAACTTACTAAGTTTGGTTCGTCTCATGAAAAGTTTGACGATTGGCGTAAGCCTTAGTAAGGTCGAATCTACTGCATGGTGCGATCACTATTGTACTGATTATCGTGTGGCTTAGTAGGTTGCAGTGTAGTTTTAAAGTACCTGGGTAGCGTGACGGGCCGTCTGGATCACTTGGACAACCATCAGGACATGAACAAATACTGGTCACTAAAAATCTCTACAAATAAATAAGTCAAAAATAGACTTGAGTGCCAACAGGACGCTTATGGCACCGTCGACGCTCATCTGTATTTGAGTTTTGACATGTCTTCAATACGTCCTTGCCTTACCGGCCCGAACCTGTCGATTGTTTACTTGTTTGTTCATTTAATGTTTCCAATCTTCAAAACCGAGAGTGAACGTAGGCTAATTATGAGGTATGATCAGCTTTAATATTGCACAAAGCAAACCGCTTAACTCGAGGGATTTAAAAAGGCTAAGAATAACGCTACGTAACACTGACTACAATAAGAATGGGTCTGTTCCCCATGTTAAACTTTAGTGGTGTCTTGTGCGTAGGATAGTGCGGTGTAGTCGTTTCTTTAATACACTCCATTCATCCCTCCACACAAGTAAAACCTAAAACTGATCTACTTTCCTGAGTCATTTTTGTAAAGAGAGGCTTCCACCATAGTCAGTGTAGAAAAGTAGTGTGTAGTTTAAAATTTACATTTAATTTAATAGCTATGTACCAGTTTCACTTACCCAAATGCCTTCCGTATCACTGATAAAATCGAAAATTGCTTCCTTGGGTGTTTTCTTTGATGGTTTTCTTTGATGGATCGCACTTGAGGTCGACTATAACTTTTCGATGCGGAAAAGACCTTTAAATACACAGACATATTAGGTAACATAAAAATTAATGTCCTGTTTCGCGAACAGGCGAGATGAGGCTAATCCCCTGTTCTAATTGAAAGCTCGAGTGCCCAAGATCGGCAAATCTTGCCCATTCCTATAACTGCTCTCTTTGGCCATGCAGGAAAAGCGTCCTTCCTATGGTCCGGTTTATTGAGCTTGTTCGTTAAGATTGTAGGAAGGTCTCGTTCGTTTTCATTCCCCAGCCGTTTTTAATATCCTTGACTTTTTCTCGGACCAAAAAGGCGAACATGGCGCGAGAAACCCTCGCGCGAAATGCCCCTTGGCTTCGCTTGGCTTATAAAGCGCCTTTCATGGCCAATATCCAGCCATCTTGACCTCACACTTTGTAAATAACGCATATATCACATTTATCATCATGTATAAGACGTAGTTACACTCAACTTGTGCGAGTTCAACTAAAATGATTATTAAGACAAACGGCTCCACATTTAATGGGGTGTCAAAAGGAATACTTGAAACAAAGTTTGTGGCCGAGGATAACTGAACCTAACAAATCAGAAATAGGCCTGGGTTTAATCTAAGAAAAAGAAAGAAACACAACAACTTACTCTTTATTGGTATAGACAAGCTGTGGTGTGTTTGTCTCTTTATTGAAATCATAGTGGAATGAGCTTTGCGTACCAATCAATTGACACCCTGCTTTCTTGACATTACCCATGCAAACCTGATTAGGAGAAAAGAAAACCATCTTTCAGATTTGCCTGTATTGGTATGATGTATTAGTATGGTGAACGTTCCTCCGTACATTGAACCTTCCTCAAAAATTTAGTTTTATCACATAAGTCAATTAAGTCAATTTATCACTGTCAAGGGAATGAAAAGCTAGAATTTTAAGCGCTAGCCCTTTTTTAAAGAGTAAAATGGACTATGCTCTATACTCTTATCGACCATTACAAATAACGTCAACATGGTCAAACCTCAAGCGGAACCACGAGACCTGGGCAATGTTTTCAATACAAAGTTTTCTGTTACTATAGTAAGTTAAACAACTTACAGCCACATCTCCGAAACAGTCACTTGTTTGTTTCGTCCCTTGAGAGAATGGTCTACAGGGATTATAAGTATAGTTCGTATCACCTGAAACCACCCAGAACCTGTTGGACAAATGCAAGTGATGCATGTTGGTATAGCGAAATACCGTAGATCAAAATGGTAGGGGCACAACTAACTTAAATGTGAAGAGAACATCTTCCACTCATTTTTCACATGTCAGTTTCCCAGTATGATTTTTACTTTAAGCAACAAAGTATAAAGTTTTAATTATGCTCATTCTTGACCTTGGTGTTTAATATTATAATACCTCTGATCTCGAGGTCCCGTGAATTATTACTGAAGCACTGAAACTTTCGACCGTTTATACGTCTCAAAGACTAAGTGCTGTCATGAGAATTATGTGTAATTTTCCAAAACAGCACAATGTGCTCTATCTATTTTTATTTCGGTCCACTTTCCTGTTTTCTATCTCTAATCGTAGACACTTCCTGACTGTTTGAGTGTTCTAGTATCAGTGGTAAATAAACAGTAAGATCATGCTAATCTTTGTTGATTGCAGTTGGCCCAACTTTGCACATTGGATTTTCTATTCTTATCAGTATACAATGCCTGAATTAATACCCCGGCTTTGCGTCCTTTCTTTCGAGAGCTGCTAGGTTATAGATTTTACCGTCGAGGTCGTAACCAACACAGTCTTTGTCGGCTGGCGCGATAGCGTGTGCGTTTGGTCTTGTCCTGTTACCAGCATTGGCTCCTTTCAACTTACGAAGCGAGGTAAATGCCAAAAGACAGCTCATCAATCTTAAAACAACCCTCATCGTGTGCGGCAACTGCTACAACAAGATTTAGAACTATTAATTACCTGGATGTCTTGCAACTATAACAGAAATGGTTACAATGCATGATAATAACAACCACATAAACATCCACACGATGATACTCTTTTTCATATCTTGCTACGCAATATTACATAAAATAAGCTGCCATCTTAAAGTATTCTTATAGTTCGAAGCTTTTACTAACGCGTTGTTAAAAAATTAAGATGATAGAGTTGGGTTTTGATATCGCTTCTTATTGAGGTTCTCTAAATTAGTACAGTGAAACCTGTATTAAGTGGACACCGTATTAGGCGGACAGTAGCCAAAGTCCCCAAATTTATTTCCCTTATTTTCTTTAAATGAACCCTTTATTAAGCGGACACCTCTATTAAGAGGACGCGGACAACTAAAAAGTACCTGAAATGGTCATTTCTATTGTTGCCAACCGGGATTAAACGGACACTTGTAATTAATTCCACCACCCAACATTCCAGACACCGGAAATGTGAAAGATTGCCTCGAATTGCCACCCACAAATTTTTCGATTTTTACATCAAAAAAACGTGACTGGACGAACTTATTTGATTAGTTTCAAAGTACAGTATTGTTTTCTATTTCGTTTTGTTTGTATAGGGCTCGTTTCACTCATCTGATTTCTTCAAATTTGGGTTGCAATCTATGTTTATGGTACTATGATCAATTGGCCCACTTTGATAAATAACTTAATGCAAACGTATTTAACAATTATTCACCGAAGGCGAAGTTAATATTGTTGAATAATCCCCGAGACGAAGTCGAGGGGATTTTTCAACAATATTAACTGAGCCTGAGGTGAATAATTGTTTTAGTATATTCACACGAAGTGATCTCAATAGAATCAGAAAGGAAACTGTTAAAAAACGATTAGTTTGATTGACGGGTGAATTCATGCGGGAACACGAAGTCGTAAACAGTGGATGCGCAAAAGTTCGATCTTTACAGTATCTTCAAACAGGGCAAATGATAGTTTTAATCTTTTTGTATCGAGTTTTGTAAGCTTTAACATCAACGGTTTCAAACAAAACGCCGAAAATTTAAATTACTACCCAATTCTGAGAAGAAAAGTAGAGCTTTATTTGTTTCTGTCAACTCACCGTAAATGAGAAAGTTTACTTTGTCGCTTCTTGAAAATGCTGTCAACAGCGGCTACGAAGGCTATCAAGGCTATCAAGGTGAGCGTTGTTTATCTCCAAAGTTCTTTGCCTTGTTAACTTGCTGGCACGTACAATTTTCGAAAATATTTGCCTTCCTCTTTTCTCCATAAATTAACTTTTATTTATAGGCAAAATTGGTTTTGCGAGAAAATCCAGAAATCACAAAACAGTGACAAACTGTAAACATAGCTTCGAGCGTACAAAAAGTCAGCTACAGTAAACCACTTCACAATAAATCATACAGTTTAAACACCATGAAGTCTTTTCTTGCCTTCAAAGTCATCAGCACTTGGATTGGATATTCGTGTATTTTCAAAAAGGCTTTACTACGAAACTTTGGCAAACACCCAGTTCACAACAGCGATTTTGTTCTGCTTTATATTCACTGCCTGGCGCAGTTAATATAACGTCATAGTCCGGGATAGCTAACCAATCAGATTGCTTGAATTACCAAGATCACTGAGTGTGTATATACTAATAGCTTATATTACAGATGCGTTCACCAACGTTGAACCGTCAAATAATCCCTCTTCCCGGAATTTATGATGCCGCACACAACGATTCCTTTGTTATGCGACTCATATATATAATTAGCACTTTGTCAAATTCTGGGTCATGTTTGTCTGACAGTATTACCTCTCTAATGGAATAAAATTTATTTTAAAAAATGACTGCGTGAGAAACACGATTATACAGGCGCGTAGCGTCCATACACGCACATACGCCCGTGCGTACAGCTGAAATCTGGAAAATATATATTTTTCATTTCCTGAAAGCATTTTTACCATTAAATCAAGAAGATTGATAATTCTTTCGCATTATATATTGGTGTCTTTACCCATCTGAAGGGTAGACATCTCGCCCTTTGCTTGTCGAACCTCCTTGATAGCGTCACTGTCGTATACCATTTTTACCGTAAACATTACACCTTACCGATTATTACATTTTCCCTCCTATTTAATTAATGAAAATGTCTTGCGGAAAACGCAGGAAATGGCATTTCTGAACCCCTAAATTTGAAACATTTTCTGGGGAGCATGTCCCTATACCTCCCTAGTTTGCAGTTGCGTACACCTTCAAAAGCTCACGCTACGCCCCTGTTATATTGCTTTCTTAAACTATCTACATTGTAAATGCAGCCAGAGGAAAAAAAATTCAAAGTAAATAACATTTGTTCTGTAGTAGCCACCCCGAGAATGAGTCAGATTCACCGTGCTTTGATTTCATGATTACGAGGCGTTACAAGTCGTCACAGAGCGATACAGAGGGGGGACAAATGTTGAGTAGGAGCCGGGGAAAACGCCTGAAACTAATTTATGCACCCCTTGAGCATAAATTGTTCCCTGTACAGAAACCGTCTGTGATGGATTGAAGTTGAACTACTTACTTCAAAAAACCAATATGAATACTTTACTGCAAAACCAACAATTTAAATGGTTTCTAAGTATTCTTGCTACGCAAATATCGAGTGGCTTGAGATCTGCAAACTCTTGCAATTTGTATTTTGTCAACAATGTAGCACTACTTCCGCTTTTGCTTTAAAACTGCAAGAGTTTTGAGTCGAAAAGATGATACCATCAAAATAATGAGATTACGAGGCGTTACAAGTCGTCACAGAGCGATACAGAGCGGAGACAAATGTTGATTAGGAGCCGGGGAAAACCCCTTATAATAAACTAATTTTATGCACCCCTTGAGCATAAATTGTTCGTCTTTTACAGAAACCGTCTGTGATGGATTGAAGTCAAACCACTTACTCCAAAAAACGAATATGAATACTGTACTACAAAACCAACAATTTAAATGGTTTCTAAGTATTCTTGCTAGGCAAATATTGAGTGGCTCGAGATTTGCAGACTCTTGCAAGTATTTTAATCAACAATGTAGCAATACTTCCGCTTTTGCTTTAAAACTGCAAGAGTTTTGAGCGGAAATGATGATGCTTCAAAATGATGAGATTCACCGGTGTAAGTTGAAGGCTTTTATTATATATATATTAAAAAAATAGAGACATGACCTGTCCGCATCTTTTCATTGCTTGCTCGGTAAAAGCCAGGGAAGCTTCGGCTGCTCGAATGCAGGATCGATTGTGATAATTTATCGGTATAAATTGAATTAAGGTAAGTTTAAGTGATGTTAGTTTTTCCTACCTCAGATAGTTTGACAACTGGCTGGCATTAAGCTATGTTCCTTTCACGAAAAGGACCTTTCGTTTTTGTGCGCGTCGCCGTCGAAGCTTTTTTGTCGGGTTTTGTCGCTTTTTGTTATAATCGACTTCCTTGGTCAGTGGTTCAAAAGCGGGCAAAACCAACGTTTCTGATTGGCCACTCCTTAATCGAAAATGAAAGAGTAATCGTCCCAACAGTATGAATTCTTGGAAACCTGATAACACATTTAATGTCCTCGCACTCAAAACAATCCATATCTCTTCAGTGCGAAAAGTTTTGCGGTCATCAGTACAATTTCTGACAGTAAGAGATATTGCTAAAATATAATGTCTTCCTAACAACTACATTGTAATTGAAAATCTAAAATGCAATCACGCGGAACACATTGCCATAGAGCTACTGTTGTTGATAGAAGTGTTACCAAACTTGTTTACTAACGTAGCCAAGAACTTACACTAATATCAATTTCTGATGGTATATATTATTTTTTGTATCCATTAAAGCAATAAAATATGACTGAGTAATATTAGGTTTGCAAGAAAAATGCGTCTGAACAGCTACATAGAAATAAACAGACATCCTGTTTCCTTCGAAACATGAAGAATGACCCGTGAAATAATTAATGTTTCGCAGGAAACAGCACGCATGAAATATAAATCGCATATCCAGGTTGACCAGTTTATCATAGAGAACTTCAATAAATTATGTCAAAAAAAAGAGATCTCTGTAACAGCAGCTTTCGATGACAAATACTGGCAAGCATGTATGTCGTCTGCTACAAGAAAAGATGAATAATTGGATAGACACAATTTCAACGATGTAGTGCTATGTTAGTGTAAATACTCCATCAATTTGCTTTGTTGGACGTTGCACATAAAGTGCAATACAATCGACTTAAAGTTCGCGTAATATCTAATTAAAGACTTTCCTGGAAAAGTGTGTTTTCAGCTAGCTTATTCAACCAGGGACCGCTAGAAAAACAAAGACCAATTAAAAACCTCAAACCAAATACCCTCTCCTCCCTAAAACATCTGTGAAGAAGAAGATATGAATGGGTGCCTTGCCTTCAATTCAGATGCTTCCGTGGCCCTAACTGTTTACTGGGGCTAGACTCATATTATGTGGGTGGAAGTACAAGACACTCGGATAGCGTGACAGCGGAAAGTAAAAGATGGCAAGCGAAAGCCTTACAAAAATTCAGGGTTATATACAGGGTCTGGAGAATAAGAAGAAAAGTTAAGCGGGTGGCACTGACCACGAGAGACCGGGTCAGCTGCAACGTATCCAAATCATATTAATTTGGATAATCAAAAAGATAACAACTTTAAATGTATTGTTTTGCAAGATGAAACTAGCACTAAATACACAACTTGTGAAGTAGAAAACTAGCGAGCGGATTACATATGGCAAACCTATTCAAATAAGGCCAATGTCTTTTGAACTATTTACAAGCTTTGAAAAAAGCGCCCCTCCTCTCCTTTTCATTAAAATATTATGTATTTGCGTTAACCTTGACAGCGATGCCTAAGGATAGCGTTACAGTGTAGTTCTTAAACAGGAAGTTGTTTACTGTTGATGTAGTTTTGTACAATAAACACTTAAATTTGTTCTTCTTCTCAAGTCATATTCTTTATTTATTTAGTTATGAAATACTACAGTATGTGTTCAACTATTACAGAGGCCACTTCGTAATAAGACCGAACTTCGAAAAAACGTAGTAGACAATTATTGGATGAGGCTTTTGTGATATCTAGAAAAATCACGGTCGAGGTAGGCTGAGGCTGATAAACCTTACTGAGACCTTGATTATTCTGAATATCACAAAAACCGAATATAATAATTGCTTTATTATACATTGAACGAATTCTTTCTTTCTCGCTTCGACATAAAATGTATGTTTTCAAAGTTTGTGCCAACTCTTTCTTTTCTTAAAGTTCTCTCAGTTTTTTCTTTTTCACGTAATCAGCAAACAGCTCCTTTTCCACCTTCGTCGAACTTTCTGTGTTTTGTGAGTCCTTGTCTTCAACTATTTTTTCGATGACGAAGTCAACGAAGCAAACTTGGAAGTCATGTTTTTGCTTCTTCACTGACGGCTAGCAACGCAAAGCGCGCGAACTTGACATGATTACCCTTCGAAATCATGAACCGCGGTCGTACATGACATGATTACTCGTGACCTTGAGTGTCCTTGACATGATTTGTATACACCTAGATGACGTCCCAGGCGCTGATTTCGAAAATTCACTGTACGCTTTCGGCCAATCAGAAAAGAGATAGTGAGTTCAATGTATAATAATACCTAATAATAGAGAAATTTAGAGTGACGTTTACGGCAAACGGCAAACGTGAATGTGTATAATGTGACCAAGTTTTCCCTTCACTTGTCTTTTACTGTTCATTACTTCTACACAAAAATAAGTAATTTCATGGCATTTTTATCCATGAAAATTGTTTTAAACTGTTTTTTATGTGCTTATTTTCTACACCTGTTTTTCTTTATTGAGGAATTCTCCCAACTTGAAATTGCCGTAAACTGTGACTCTAAATCTCTGGGCTTATAGTATCAAATCAGCGCTGGCTTCAAAAGTAAATAGGGAGTTTACACCGTATCACAACGACGACAGCAGTAACACTAACTGCGTGTATTAGCAATCTTTCAAACTAGAGTTAAATTGTCAGGTAACAAGAAAAAAGTAAATTTAAATCGTATGTTCATGTCAGTATATAATTGAATTACGCAAAATGTACACGCAAACATTTCCCTCAAACAAACGTGTATGATTAAAAAGAAATTATCAAAAATTCTAAACATTCTAAACAGAGAACAAGAACGTTGCATCAGAACGTTTCACGTCGTAGTCGTGCAGGAACTTGCAGGGACGTCAAAGAACTTAACCAAAAAGTGTATGATGCACGTGTAAAGTTTTGCTAATTAAACCTATTGGCATTTATTTTTGTCATTGCTGCGGTCGGCGACATTGTTTTGCAAACTCCCTAATGTTTATGACAGGTGTGATCGTCTGAACTCCAAAACATAAAGTTACAAATGAGGGCCCGGCAATACTAGCCTGTACACAGACGTTGCTTTATTTTTCTTTTCGATAATCGGCGAGGGCCAGTGCAAAGCGCGAATTCCCGCTGTTTTTATTTTTATCACGCGCGATAAGTGGACTTCTAAGAGAAAATAGAGGGCCTGTGAACAGGCTAGGCTATTACAGACTCTAGATAACATATACATTGTCATGACTAGCGAAAAACTCGATTTGCGGTCGTTTCCCTGACTCCAAGTTATAAAATGTGCGGGAGAGCCGTGTCTTTACATGATCATGACGTTTTACAGAAATTGGGGCAAACATAACCACTGATAACTAGGGTACCAAGACGTGGAAAGCGAAACGGGGAACGGCAAAATAAAAAAAATAGCAACAAAGCCTGACTTAAACCCTAGCCCTATCAGTAACTTCGTTGGGCACTATTTGTTTTGTCCTCTATGTTTTATAATCATCATTTCTTTCCCGTGCTCGTTCCCCGTTCCCCGTACCTCGTTTTAGAAATATCCCTTCAGACGTCTGGATTCTGGGATCGGTGGTTCTGTTCTCTATTGTTAATTCTGGCACTACTCGAGAAATTACTATAATTACTATTAGCCGCGTTACGATTCTCGGACGAATCGTGAGGCTGAATTGGTAAATCATCGCCTTCAATAATGTGGTTGGCAGCGTAGTCGTTCCTAATATTTTCAGGATTTAAAGCCTGACGTTCGTTGTTGGGATCATTCTGTCTCCTGATACATTGCCAGACTGTCCTTCGGTAGATAAACAAGGGAATGGCAATAACAAGAAATGAAAGGGCAGTAATCACTGGTATAGAGTACTTCGGTTCCCCAGAAGATTCGCCTGAATAAAAAAGGAATGAATATTTGTACACAGTAATTTCCAAGGATTTTTTTTTTTTCTCTAGTGGGGTTAGTTTAACTCCTTAGAGTGGAGTTATTTTGGGGGGGACTTATTTTAACTCCAAAAAGGAGTTTAAAGAACTCTTTTTCAGGAGTAAAAATCACCCCAGATATTGAGGAGTTAAACTAACGCCAATAAAGGAGTTATCCTGTACCTAAAATTTTTACTCCACTTTCAGAGTTAAGTAACTCCAAAAAGAGTAAAAACAACCCATGCAAGGAGTAAAATTAGCCCCATTTTCGGAGTTATTTTAACTCCAGACTGGGGGTTAAAAGAACTCTTTCTCAGGAGTTAAATTAGGAGTTAAAGTAACCCATAAAAGGGGTTATCCTGAACCTAACATTTTTACTCCATTTTTGGAGCTATAATAATTCCCTAAAAATTACTGTGTATCCAATGGAATTTACCTTGTAATCTCGGTTATTTATGCTAAAAGTAAAATGTGCTCAGAGACCAATTAACTGAAGTAGATATGTTGGTCACATTCCTTTCGCTGGGCACATATCTGTGCCTTTTTTGGCGCATTTTTGTATTTAGGAAGATCACAAAGGTCAACCAGATGATGCAACTGATGATGTGTTACGTTACGCCCGGATTTTTTTTGGTGCGGCGTGTGAGTTGATCAGTCGAATACAATTTAAAGACGCGTATAACAACCTAAGTTTTTTTTTAAAGCTAGGCTAAGAAGGTTCTTATAAAAATGGTGCTAAGTGGAAAATTAGGCTACTCAGGTTCTTAAACAGGTTCGTATTTTCTTTTAAAAAAGGTGTTTGTCATTGATGGGTGTGGCCTACTTTGGGCCTATTTTTGGTCTTGCAAGCATAATATGTTATGAAAATCCATTTAATCCAAGCATGTTTATACATTTTACTAACTGGTAGAGCTTGTTTCTTTTAAATTTGTGTATTCAGGGTTTGACCGAATTTCTCAAGATAAGAACCTGTTTCAATATTGTAGACTAGAACAGGTTCTTATGCAAGAGGGGTCTAAATAAACAACCTTAACGTAACTGGTTCTTAAAATCAAGGTTCTTATACGCGGGTCTTTACTGTATAAGTACTTACATACTTGTGCGTGACTGATAAGTATGTTTGGACAAATAGCGCGGGTGGAGTGTTAAGTCAAAGCTTCTTGTTCTTATAGTTCATACGCATAGCACTCTAATTTTTCCGTCGCATTTCTTGAGGACGAAAAAAGGTACTTATAAAGTCATCACCGATTGCTTCACTGCCACAGTCGCTCGTTTTAATGGCGGTAAATGTCAATTGCTGCACCACTAACCGAGGTTTTGTCAATACGTTGGTTTGAATACCGACTAGTGTGACCTGCATTACGGAGAACACATTAGTAAGTGACAGAGAGATGGACCACTGTTGTTTTAGAGGGCAGATGAAAACTACTTAATGTTTGCAGTAGAAAAAAAGTTCCCAGATAAATTGTTTTCAGGATAAAAAGGAAAAATCGTCAATTTTGTAGACCAACAGTTTGTAAGATCAATGCAAAATTTGTGACTAAGTCCAGGTTTCGATTTTTACATTTTACTGTAGACTAAAGAAGCACGAGGGGCGCAAAGTCTGTACGTTTTAATAAACAGCAAGGCGTGTGTAAAAGTTGGAGTACCTCTTTTTCATGTAAGTTATATATAGCCGATTTTTTGAACACCAACTTAGCGAAATTTTGAAGTCATTTGAGTGAAAAGGGGGGGCAAAAAGCAGGTTATTTGTGCCCGATAAGCTTCAAACTCACACGAATGAAGAAATAAGAAAGGAGAAAAAGAAATAGCGGGGAAGAGAAAAGGAGGGTAAGGAGACAAAGAAAAACAACGGTTGCACTCTTAGTTTTTATATTACTGGCTACCTTGGAAATTTGTTAGACGGATGGCCGGAGAGGGTCCGTTTGGAGGTAACGTTTTCAAAAATTCGGCTGCATGATACTGCAAAAACGACTCGAGCATTGATACCAATTGACCTGAAACGCCGTTTGCTAATGCCACCGCGTAAAGCCATCAGCGACCTTAGAAGTAGACTTCCCGTCCGTAAGAAATGCAACGGGAAATTGGACTGTTCAAAGTATGGAATGTTTTTGTGGTGTTTTTTGGCCAGCGGCCAATACAGTTTGAACATGCGCACTTATGCACCATTCCGAAACGTAGTCCTTTCGAATAAAAGACATGACAGTGGCGACGAGGTAGTATTCAAGAAATTATGACCACTATTGGGAAGATAGAGAGTTTTGATGGCACAAAAGAGAACTGGGAAACCTATGTGGAACGAGTAGAACTCTTTTTCTTGGCGAACGACATCGATGATGACCATAAAGTGCCAACTTTGGTGAGCTTGATCGGCGGGAAAACCTACACTCTGCTGAAGGATCTTCTTGCACCGGAGAAGCCAGCTACAAAGTCCTTTCAACAGATAGTTACCACTCTCCAGGAGCATTTAAGCGCGAAGCCCTTGGAAATCGCGGAAAAATTTCGTTTCTACAAGAGAAACCAACATGAAGGAGAAAGCATTTTGTCTTACGTCGCCGAGCTAAGGAAGCTTGCGATACACTGTAATTTTGGCGGGAATCTGAACGAAGCGCTACGAGATAGACTGGTCTGTGGACTTCCAAAAGCGATTACTGTTAGAAGCCAAACAGAAGTATTCCAAAGCTTTGGAGATTGCTCTAGCGATGGACACTGCCATCCGCGATGCTTCAGAATTACAAAGTGAGCTCAACCCCAACCCAGTCCCTCACGTTGACAAGTTGACTGAACGCAACAAACCAACACCATCAAAACCGGCGACCACCCCCCTTGCTACCGCTGTGGTGGGAACACACATATGACACACAATTGTTTTTACAGGGACCAGATCTGCCCCCACTGTGGAAAACAGGGCCATATCCAGCGAGTTTGTCGTTCCAAACAGCAAGGAAAGCCTAAACATGCAACCAAAACCCCAGAGGTACATGCTGTTGAGGTTGATGTTGATGTTGATG
>CALNXI010004477.1:0-25927 GCA_942486025.1 Porites evermanni | reverse complement strand
TTTTTTTATTGTAAATAAATGGACAACAGAGACAAGCTTTATTCGTTCAATAAAATACTGTTATCTTCAGTACCTGTGCTGTTTACTTTGTAATCCAACTACTTGAGTGAACCAGATAAACCCCTTACAGCTCAGACACAGTAAAACATCACGCGTAGTAAAGGCTGATATTACTAACGACATGAACACAAGCGCCAGTTTAGTAGAGACATCAACAATCAAAGGATAAGCACAACTTTAGGAAATCCACGCACTTATTATAATTCTTCTTCCGCGCTAAGAATTAACACAACATTAGCCAAGCAAGATAAACCAAAACAAAGTTTCTTTTGTTGTACTCAGCTCGTGTTGTGTTAATCCTTTACGACGAGAAAGCAAGAATAACCTTTGTGCTGACACCTTCAGTTTTGTTTTCTAATAAACTTCAGTTGTTGACGACCTCGCTAAACTTAAGTCTGTGGTACGCCGCTAGTAAAAACCACAGCCTTAAAATTAAACTGTGTTTCCACCCCTAAAAACCTTGTGCGAAAAGTTCTTAAGCAAAAAAAAACAATACTGCGTTGTCATTTCGCTTTATAACTCTTTATAGGAGTAGAAACACAGTGCAAAGTTACTGCGGGTAATAATGTTTCACTGTTTGTACGAGCCTTATCATAAGCCAAGTTCTGCTTCGCATATCACAAAGCATGAAGCAATCAACAAAGCGACGTCAGCAAGATCACCACTTAAAAAAATAATTATCAGTTATGCGAACATCATTTATTGTTTAAATTTTCCCAGCATTGTAACTGATTTCTTTTTTAACTTAAACTTTGTACGCGCACGTTTTGAATAATTGATATTTGATGGCTAAATGTTTGTGTTCCGTCTCAAATCCTTGAATTTTTTATTATTACTTTTCTTGTTGCTTTGCGTACAAAAGCGAATAAATGTGCATAAAAATGAAAGCGAGCGAGCTGGGAAAGCCTTCTGTTGTTTTAATTTTCTCAGCATTTTAAATTTGCCTATTTAATAATTTGAACTTTGTACGCGCGTGTTTTGAATTTGATATTACATGGCTAAATGTTTGTGTTCTCAAACCTTGAACTTCTGATTATTACTTTGTTGTTTTTTTGCATACAAAAGCGAATAAATGTGCAAAAAAATGAAAGCGAGCATGCATGTGAAGCCTTTTGCTAGGTGCCATTGTTGTTGCCGTGTTCATTTGTGATTGCTTGTGCTCCAAAAGTTGGAAAAACATAAGGGAACAACTTTCAGACTTTTTCAGTAAGCGGTTTGTTTTTCATTAAAAGGCATCCCACAAAATACATGCACATAGAAGAAAAACCTAACAGAAAAGAAACATCTCTACGCTCTAAATCCGAAGTCAAACTTGCGTGTGATCTTCTTCGCNTGGGAAAGCCTTCTGTTGTTTTAATTTTCTCAGCATTTTAAATTTGCCTATTTAATAATTTGAACTTTGTACGCGCGTGTTTTGAATTTGATATTACATGGCTAAATGTTTGTGTTCTCAAACCTTGAACTTCTGATTATTACTTTGTTGTTTTTTTGCATACAAAAGCGAATAAATGTGCAAAAAAATGAAAGCGAGCATGCATGTGAAGCCTTTTGCTAGGTGCCATTGTTGTTGCCGTGTTCATTTGTGATTGCTTGTGCTCCAAAAGTTGGAAAAACATAAGGGAACAACTTTCAGACTTTTTCAGTAAGCGGTTTGTTTTTCATTAAAAGGCATCCCACAAAATACATGCACATAGAAGAAAAACCTAACAGAAAAGAAACATCTCTACGCTCTAAATCCGAAGTCAAACTTGCGTGTGATCTTCTTCGCAGCCGTTTTTTTGGCTTCACCACTTTGCGTGACGAGCCTAAATAACGGCTGAAAAAAAGACTCCAAGTTTGATACGAGTTGCTGTTAATAAGAATTTCAATTTGCATATGTATTTAAGGATTGCACTGTTACTGCAAAACAAACTGCTTATCTGAAGTCCTTTAGGTTACTGTGAACTTTCAGTCCCAAGCTTTAACATGTTATTTTCTTTACTAACTGCTGCGAATTTTCTTTGCCATCAGTTCTGAGAATTTGACAGTTGATCAAGACAAAGCCTCCCCACTCATCATAATTATGTTCACTTTCAACACCCTTCTGCTTGGTAATTTAATCAAAGAAGTAAAGA
This sequence comes from Porites evermanni, assembly GCA_942486025.1. Taxonomy (NCBI): domain Eukaryota; kingdom Metazoa; phylum Cnidaria; class Anthozoa; order Scleractinia; family Poritidae; genus Porites; species Porites evermanni. Next base: position 23,753 of record CALNXI010004477.1, on the reverse strand, counting down.
GAAATAACATGTTGATCACTCTCGAAATGAAAAAGATGAGTGCAAGTTTTCAAAATCTCCCCACTTTACCTCCTCAGAAGTACACTGAATTTTCCACGCCCAGTTTTACTTAGAGCTTGTCAAACGTGCTTTAAAACACTGTAGCAGAAATTTTGATGACTATATTCTAATCATTTTGTTGTTGCTGTTTTTTTTGTTGCTGTGTAATTCTGATTCCACTTTGCAAGCATTAGACTGATTATCTTGGCAAAATTAATTCAACGAATGTCAGAATCAGATCCACAAGATTCATACTGGAAGCACTTGCTGTTGTTTTCCACAGAGGTTTGAAGACTAGGCATGCAATCCAAATTCACAATCAATTAAAGCAAATTAAAGGAATGATGCAGTTCACCCATGCCAAATCTTATTTTCTTGTGATGAAAACTGTGTAGCCTAAATTTTCCCTGAACATGGAAATGAAAATGGAATTGAATTTAAGAATTTGGACATTTTATTCACTTTAACTGAAAAATCACCATCAAGAATAGGAAGGTAAGTTGTTGCACTGATGAAAGCTGGTCAGATAAACAAGCTCTAAAACAAAACAATAGATTAATTTGCCAATTTGCCACGACTGTAGTTTTACTTAAGAACAATTGCTTCTCTCCTACCACACCCCTTCCCCCCATCAAACGATGTTTAAGGTCGGCTGATGATTTTATTGGTTGCATAACTATTGTAATCGATGAAATAATTAACAGCCAGCAAGAAGCACTACACTGCACGTCACCAATGTGAAGTGCATTCAGTCATTCCTAAGGGGTATTTCCATGCTGGGAATTTGCTCATTGAAGCAAGAAGAGATTTGAAATGCACTCATATAGTTCACAGAAAAGGAATATACGAGTCAGCATAGATATGCAATCTACCAACTATACCATTAGAAAACACATCCAGAATACTGCCACTGGTCAGACCCTCCAGCTGTCATACAAGTCAGTTCAAACATCAGTATGTCTTTTGAAACAGTTGGGTTAAATGTCAGACCATTCTGCACTGGTTTAATTCAGTCCGAATAAATATCAACAGGTAGTCAGCCATTCAGTTTGGCAAATCCTTGTTCGGTCGGTCTTGAAACAAATCAGTCAGTAACAACTTTGGAACTTTTTCCATCAGCAAAGCAAATGACTTTAAAAAGTCCCAGTCACCCCAGTAATCCCAGTCATCCTAATCATCCAAGTCACCCTAGTCACACTAGTCATCCCAGCCATCCTAATTATCCCAGTCACCCCAGTAATCCCAGTCATCCTAATCATCCAAGTCACCCTAGTCACACTAGTCATCCCAGCCATCCTAATTATCCCAGTCACCCCAGTAATCCCAGTCATCCTTGTCATGCCATTTACCCTAGTCACCCTAGTCATCCCAGTCACCCTAGTGAGCCTAGTCATTCCAGTTATCCAAGTCACCCAAGTCATCCCAGTCATTGTAGTCATCCCAGTCTCTCTAGTCATCCCAGTCACACCAGTTATCCTACCCATCCCAGTCATCCTAGTCACCCTAGTCATCCCAGCCATCCCAGTCATCCTAATCACACCAGTCATCATAGTCACCCTGGTCATCCTAGCCATCCTAATTACCCAATTCCCCTGGTCATCCCAGTCATCCTTGTCACCCTGGTCAACCCAATCATCCTAGTCACCCTAGTCATTCCAGTCATCATAGTCATTCTAGTCATTCCAATCATCCCAGTCATCATAGTCATCCCACTCTCTCTAATCATCCCAGTGTCACCCCAGTTATTCTATTCATCCCAGTCACCCTAGTCATCCAGTCATCCTATTCATCCCAGTCATCCTAGTCATCCCAGCCATCCTAATTATCCCAGTCACCTTAGTCATCCCAGTCTCTCTAGTCATCCCAGTCAACCTAGTCATCCTAGTCATCCCAGCCATCCTAATTATCCCAGTCACCCCAGTCATCCCAGTCATCCCAGTCATCCTAGTCATCCTAGTAATATCAGTGATCAGTCATCCCAGTCACCTTAGTCATCCCAGTCTAGTCTGCATAACGGGCGAACATTGAGCGAAGCGTGAGGCAAGGGAAGGAGAAATAAAGTGCCTGTAACCAGTCCATTGTTCTGGCTCTTCCGCCCACCTATGCCCACAAGTATTGACTGACGGCGGCGATGTCAAAAGAACCGAACAAAACACCATCCATTTCTTGAAAATTGTCACCTTTCTGGCTACAAGAAACACCAACACAAGCATAAACCACAGGAAATAACAACTGCGAGGGCAAAAATCACCTTCAATATTGTAAGACTCAGTGCAGCAAAAGTAAGATTTGCTTAGTAAAAGTTTAGTTTATGTCCAAACACAGCAGTGAGAAAGAAAAGAGCAAAAACATGTTGTTCAAACAAACTCCAAGTTCATGAGCTTATGAGTCATGTTTGGCCTGTCAACACTTAATTTCAAAAAGTTAGTAAATCTAGTCATCCCAATCACCTTAGTCATTTCAGTCATCCTAGGGATCCCAGTCACCCCAGTCACCCTTGTCGTCCCAGTCATCCTAGTAATCCCAGTCAAACTAGTCATTCCAGTGATCCTCGTCATCCCGGACATCCCAGTCACACTAGTCATTCCAGTCATCCTAGTCACCATAGCAATCACAGTCACCCCAGTCATTGTACTCATCCAAATCATCCTAGTCCCCCTACTCACCCCAGTCACCATCACCATCCCATTTGTCTTAGTCATCCTAATCATCCTAGTCATTTCAGTCATCCTAATCATCCTAGTCACCCTANGTCATCCTAGGGATCCCAGTCACCCCAGTCACCCTTGTCGTCCCAGTCATCCTAGTAATCCCAGTCAAACTAGTCATTCCAGTGATCCTCGTCATCCCGGACATCCCAGTCACACTAGTCATTCCAGTCATCCTAGTCACCATAGCAATCACAGTCACCCCAGTCATTGTACTCATCCAAATCATCCTAGTCCCCCTACTCACCCCAGTCACCATCACCATCCCATTTGTCTTAGTCATCCTAATCATCCTAGTCATTTCAGTCATCCTAATCATCCTAGTCACCCTAGTTATCCTAGTCACCCTGGTCATCCCAGTCATCCTAGTCATTCCAGTCACCCTAGCCATCCCAGTCGTCCTAGTCACTCTAGCAATCACAGTTATCCTAGTCATCCTAGTGTCCCTAGCAATCACAGTCATCCCGGTTATTGTACTCATCCATGTCATCCTAGTCATCCTAGTCCCCGTACTCGCCCCAATCATTTTTACCATCCCTGGGTTATTAAGTCCCAGTTAAGCCCCGATCCCTGGTTATTAAATCACTGAGACAGTCATTAATTTTTAATTTAGTTGTATAATTGACCACTCCAGAAAATACCATAACATACCATAATGCTTGTTGTTTGTCACCCCAAAATTTTGCATAAGCATTGTTTTCAGTTTCTCTTGGGGCCACTTTAACTCCCAAGAGAAATTGAAGACAATGCTTATGCAAAATTTCAGGGTTACAAACAAAGAGCATTATGGTATGTTATGGTATTTTCTGGAGTGGTCAATTGCCTGCAGTAAAGTCAGTTATTCTGCCAGACAGTCAGTTGAATAGATCAATGTGGTAAGAAATTTGACGGTACAATATGGATTGCATATCTACACTAACAGGTACTATAGTATACGTAAGAACATTATAATAATTATAATAATAATTATAATTATTATTATTATTATTGTTTTTATTATTATTATTATTAAATTTATTATTATGACAGCAGAACTTGGCTATTGTTTCAAATGTGTGACACAGTTGAAGAAAGTCGATAAATGCTAATCCAGGAGAAAACTTAAACCATCAACGGCTTTTGTATTAGTTTTTTGATAATGAGTACTACACTGACAAGTGCATGTCTCCTGGAATTTTAGCAGTCAATCAAACTATCATTGTTCTTGAAACAAAACAGATTTCAATGAGTTTAAGCTGTCTTTGTATTACGATTCCCTTGTGTTTGCAAGCAATATTTAATGCAAAATGTCAAATTCATACAAAGTTGAACAGAAATGCTGAATGCATCCCTTAAAAATGATGATTTTATTTGCTTGGTCTTGAAGCACCAATATTATTTATTCAGAAGTCACTAATAAAATATTTGTTCGACCCTTTTGATTTCTTTTATACACTTTTGAAATGCCAGTCACTGGATCATCAACAGCTGTAGCTGTTCAGAACAGTACTCAGTTGGATGATCCTGGGTTAAATGTTTATTTTCACCATAATAATGTTGACCAAGCTGTACAACTGTACTTGATGTAATTTTATTTTGGAATTTTGCTCTTGTAATTTGCATTTTATTTTGCACTTTTTTTAAAAGTTTTTATTGTTGTTAATGTTGTTGTTTTATTGGAAAAAGTAAGATTGATAAACTTTTACTCCTAAAAGTGGTATACTTGAAATAACTGTGAAATGAAAGAATTAAGTACACTATAACTATGTTACAACAGCTTTCCCTGGATTAGCTTAATCAAACTTTAAAATCACCTGGCCAACAATCCTGTTTATCTGGTTCACTCAAGAGCTGGATTACAAAGCAAAACATAGAGCACATACAGTACTGAAGATAACAGAGGCTCTTTGCTCGTGAGTCCTTGTCCAGTCTTTCTGCGGCATCTGATCTGGAAACAAAAGTTTAAAATATTCAATGAAGTTTGTCAGCGATTATCAGAACAGACCAATTTTCCACTGCATTCAAACCTTGCTTTGTTTACAGATGCCCACTTAGTTGGAAAGCTTATTATTACGGACAGTTTGCTTTGTCCCTGGGGAAAGAAAGCCCTTAAACTTTTTCTAAATTCACCCTCTTCAGACAATGGACAACCTGTAAATATGGACGCTTCCTATGGCCCCCTTGGTGCCCATATTTAAAAGGGTTGACTGTATCACATTATCATGAATACCAGTGAGCAACCATTGTTGGACTAATTTAGCACATGATTATAATTAAAAAACACCCACCCCTTGACTGACTGTGTACTAGCAAACGGCTCTCCTGCTTTGATAACAGTCCTCTCCCATCCTTGCAAAGTCAGTCACTCAGTCAGTTGATCAGTCAGTCAGTTAGTGAGTCTGTCAGGCAGGAGTAGCCAGTCAGCTAGTCAGTCACTTACTCTGTCAGTCAGTCATTCCGTCAGCCAGGCAGTTAATCAGTTAAACAATCGGCCAGTAACTCAGTTACTTTGACATTCAGTAAGTTAGACGGTTAGCCAGTAACTAATTTGCTCAGTCAGTCAGTCAGTTAGACAGCTAGCCAGTTACTGAGTTCCTCAGTTAATTAGTCAGCTGATTAGTTAGTAAGTAAATTAGTCAGTTTCTCAGTCAGTCAGTTGTTCAGTTTGTATGTCAGACAGTCAATTAGCTAGTTTCTCAGTTAGTACATCAGTTCCTCAGTTAGTCCAGAGTCAGTCAGTCAGAAGGTCGTACTCGGTTTGTAAGTCAGTCAGTTACTTGGTACATGTATGTCAGTTGCTCACTCAATCAGTTAGTAGTTGTTACTTAGTTGATTTGTCAGTCTTTTAGTCAGGTAGCCACTCAGTTCGTCAGTATGTTACTTGGTCAGTCAGTCAGTCAGCCAGTCAGCTAACTATTCCGTAGATTGATGAATCAGTCAGTTACTCATCACAACAAGTCAATCAATGAGTCAGTCAGTCAGCAAGTCAGTCAGTCAACATGTTAGCCAGTCAGTCAGTCAATCAGCCAGTCCATCAGTAAGCTAGTCAAATTGGCAACCACTTAATTAGCAAGAGATCCATCCAGTCAGTCAGTAAAGCAAGTCAGCTCATCAGTCAATCAGTTTTCCAGTTTGTCAGTCAACTGTAAGTCAGTCATTCAGTAAGTAAATTAGTAAGTCAGTCAATTAGTCTGTCAGTCAACAACGAGTTAGCCATTTTGTCAGTCAATGAGTCAGTCAGTCACCAAATAAGTCAATGAGTCCATCAGTCGGTTAATTAGTCAGTTAATTGAAAGTCATATAATCTGCGGTAAGTTGGTTATTAAGACAGTTAGACAGTCCATCAAACAGTCCGATAGTCGGTGATGTAATCAGCAAGACAGTCATTCAATTAGTCAGCTAGTCACTCATTTAGTCAGTTGGTCAATCAACTAAGGACCACTCATTCAAGGAAAAGGTCAATCAGTCAATAAATCAGTCGACTCAAATGGCATCAATGACTAAATGAAGAACTTGGCATTATTATGCCAACATCGTAGCACAGATTGTTCAAAGCAGTTCATGTATGAATTGGCATTTGTCAGAAAAAAAAACTAATTGTTTTAAGATTTGATTTTAACTGTGCACATGTGATTATTTGAAACAATTAAGCGAGAAAGAAAAAACCCAAAGTGCTTAATGCTATCATAACATTTTGTCAATAATACAAAATAATTTTTCAATGAATTTGCAATAAGAATTTTTAAAAAAAATTTTTACCACTCAAGCTCTATTTTTCTATGATGCATGCTTTATTGTTTTTAGTGTGTTCTGTGAGACAAAAGCATAGGCTCATTTAAGTGTGCTCTAGCATGCTTTGTATAAAGCGTGTTAAAGTCAATTAATTTCTTTTGTTTTTAAGTGGAAGCAAAATGTGAGCATGTAATCATTTTTGTCCCTGGAATCATATGGAGGGTCACGTTTTGTTAAAAAAATACTTTATGCCATTGGTCAAGAATTAATTCCATACTGAATTGGAATCTGAATTTGAAAAAAATGTACTCTTTGGCCTCAAACTATCCTAAAGATTTTAGCTGTCTTGCATGAAAAGATCAAAAGAAACATTCATTTAAATATAGACAAATACACATAAAAAATTGAGCAATTGACAAAAAATGTTTTTTATTCTCCCTTTGCTCCTGAAAATTTTGTTGAATCTCTGTCTACTTCTCAGTGGTAAACAAGAAACAGCTGGCCACATATTGACAGAAATAAAGAAGAAGTCAAGTCACTTAAAAATATTTTTTTCCATCACTAGTGTATCTTTCATTTTACAGATACATCAAATTTGAAAAAGTTTTGAGTTGTGTGTTAAATTAGGCCAGGTGCGTTCCCAAAAAATCTGATGAAGTCATGCCTCAATCTTACTTTGAAGAAGCTGTACTAGCAGTTTAGTTTATCTGGTTCACTCAGGAGCTTGAATATATAGCAATACATACAGCACTTACAGTGCTGAAGATATTAGCTCAAAATCCTAGCTGTTGAAGTCTTGACACATCTGCTGGACACATCTGATATGAAAAAAAAAAATCATTTTCATCAACAGTCAGCAATCTTGCTTCTTCAGGGACCAACTCTAGATGTCTGTTTTACCTTGGTATCTATACCCTATACCATTTTAAATGGGGGCATCTTGATTTTAATTTCCAATTTATCATTACCATTTTTAAATTAACCTTTCCACAGAGTTCTTATGATCAACTTCATCTCCCAAAACCTCAAAATTTGGCAAGTAATTCATGGTAGTCTCCATATAGACTCCCTAATGTATTAGTGCAATGGGTTATTATACCAGCATAACAAGTATACCAAGTACCGTATTTATTCGAATAAGCGCCCAACCTCGAATTAGCGCCCACCTCGAATAAGCGCCCATCCTAAAGGCAGAAAAAGTTAATAAGCGCCCAGCCTCGNGGGCATCTTGATTTTAATTTCCAATTTATCATTACCATTTTTAAATTAACCTTTCCACAGAGTTCTTATGATCAACTTCATCTCCCAAAACCTCAAAATTTGGCAAGTAATTCATGGTAGTCTCCATATAGACTCCCTAATGTATTAGTGCAATGGGTTATTATACCAGCATAACAAGTATACCAAGTACCGTATTTATTCGAATAAGCGCCCAACCTCGAATTAGCGCCCACCTCGAATAAGCGCCCATCCTAAAGGCAGAAAAAGTTAATAAGCGCCCAGCCTCGAATAAGCGCCTACCCCACCACACCTTCCTCCCACTCTCACTCAAACTCAAATTAGCGACCACCCCTAAAATTGAATAAGTACTAATAAGAGACTTCCCCAAAGACGGAGTTTTCTTCAAAGTGTTTTACAGGAACTTTGCTTTGTTACATCTTGGCGTTTTGTTATTACCATTTATTGTTTTGTTGCAAAATACACATACTAAACCTGCTGAAAATGTTGAAAATTTAATAAGCGCCCAGCCTCGAATAAACGCCCACCTCAAATAAGCGCCCACTCCCAAGGTCCAAAAATTTGATAAGCGCCCAGGGCGGTTAATCGAATATGCCAATACGGTATACCCTACAATTTACCCTTGTATATGTATATCGAGTCTATATGGAGACTACCATGAATTACTTGCCCAAAATTTCACTCACCCCCACTTCCCACTCCCATGTCAAAGGCCTGGCTACTAAGCATACAAAGAAACGGTTATTCTTTCAAGTTGCGCTTACGCAAAATAGATATATTCTTCATGTAATAGTAGTAGGCTCTTTGTACCGCAGTATACCCTGTATACCCTTGTATACCCTTGTATACCCTGTACACCCATGTATACCCGCGTGACATCATTGAAAGAATAACCCAAATAAACAATTTGCTACATAATTGCACTTTTAATTAATAAGACTTCAAAAGACCCTTTTGCAAATAAAACCTTCATACGCTGTTGAAAACGCACCGATTTGCCTTTAAAAATCAAAGCATTGAAAACTGCCTGAAGGGGAAGATTGAACTAGTGAAAGAGTTGTGCTTAGTAAGCCTGATAACTACATTAAGCACATGAGCTTCGAGGGTGAGGGTCAAGATCTTACCAAATGCAAAGTAAACCATTACCACAAGCACTTCTAAAACTGTTTAAAAAGATAAATGATACAGTTATTTCTGCTTGATCTATCTATAATCGCTACTAACCTTGCAAACTAGATGAAAAACGGGAGAAAAACAACCATGCTTTCCGCGCGCCATCTTTGAATGGGAGTTAGTTCCCAGTGTCCCAAAACGTCCACAATGCGCGGCCTCCTCGCTCTATGCCGAAAAATAGGGCCCCGGTGGGTGCATGTGTTTGCTGCTAAAAAAAGAAATAGATTTTCTATCTTCTTAACAACTTCGTAGCTCAAATTTGAAAAAAAAAAGTCCATTAATAAATGGGGATTTCGGTGTTGGTTTGACAGAATAGGCTGAAATAAATGGACTGTAATAGCAGAAAGGCAGGAAATAGTGAGGGCTTGGTCGCTCTGATGTTTTTCTTCCGTTTTATCCTGGATTTAGTTAGATTTGCGAATTAGCGGCGCCAATGAAGAAAAAAACCTTTATTTTTTTCTTATTTTGATTTGGCATCTCATTGTTGTAGATGACGCTGTTAAACTAGTCAGATTGAGCCTTCAAATTCATATCTTTAGAGACTCTGTCATTTCAGTCTGTTTTTCTTTTGCTTTTTACCTTTTAGTTTGCCGTACCCTGCGAGCAGAGGCTCTTCGATCTTTCTAGATAAGTCGGAAAGAGAAAGGCCTCTTCCCAGCTTATCTAGGAAGATCGAAGGGCCTCTGCTCGCAGGGTAGCTGTACCGTAATGAACTCGAATAAGCGCTCCGGCGCTAATTAAGTTTTTCACGCCTCAACTGCGTCGCTTATTGGAGGGCGGCTATTATTTGAAAGATGGACGGGAAAAATAATTGTTTTCACAACTTACAGAACTTTAAAACAGGACCCGACAGCGACACTTTTTCCGATGCATAGCTTATAAACTCATTTGTCCCAAATGCGGCGTTTATTCGAAGGCGGCGCTTTGTCGGGGTGCTTATTATTATTCGAGTAAATACGACATTTTAATTTTGAAATTGTGCGAGTTCGTAGTTTTGAATGTTGCAATTATAATTCACTCTGAATGTCAGTCGTCTACGCTTTTTGCTAGCCTACACTCAGTGCAGGCGCTTACCGTATTTCTTCGAAAAAGTGCCCGGGCGCTTATTTCAAATTTCAGCTAAAAAGATGAGCGCTTAATCGAGGGGAGCGCTTATTATGCTTTCCTCTAAACGAACTAGAGAAAGATTCAGTTGTTCCTGGGAAGTTTACAACGTTTACCAAGAGCGAGGCAATAGAAAAAAACGCTAAAAGAAGTGTAACTGAAACGTCGAAACTTTACACTAGTTGATCAGAAGAAATAGATGAATCGTGATGGCATCACAATCAATTTGTTATCGATATTGTTTCCAATCTCAATTTGCAGAGATATTCACCGCCTGTCGAGAGAAAATGTGGGTTTTTCTGCATGTACCACAAAAGGCACTTGATTTAAAGTTTGCTGACCAGTTAAAAATGAAATCAACCACATGACTTTATTTCACGTTATCTATTTGCTCATAATCTTTTTTCGTTTCTCGCGCAAAAAGTCACTTTTCCACCCGGATGATTGTTTGGAAACTGAACCTGACTGGCTATTATCAACGCTGGCTATTATCAGTTTCTAAGAGGCATGATTTTGGGGGGGTTAATTTTGAAAATGCACAAAATGTGAGGGGGGTCGAAATATCAAGACACAGGGCTGGCCTTCTACGTAAAAGTTGTCAAACAATATTATGACTGAAGCAAATCCACGTTTCCTTCAAAAGTAGACAAAAAAATTTGCTTCGGCGGTTCATGGCAACAACAAAATGTTACCCGTATAAAGCTTGGCCCAGAAACCCATCAGCTATTTCTACTACCAGGAATGTAGCGTGCGTGTACGCATATGTGCATATCGGCATACAGCTGAAATCTGGAAAAAATATATAGATTCTGTTATTTCTTGAAAGCATTTTTATCATTAAATTGGGATAAATATTTCGCATTATATTGGTATTTTTGTGTTAGGATTTCCTTTATCCTTTTACTGATTAAGTGGAGTGAAATGGATCCGAATGTGAAGCCAGAGACCTTAGTTGAGACTTTTAACGAAGCCAACTACAATTCTATCCCGGAGTATAATGCAGCTCTCATAACTTTGTTGACTTATCCTATGTCAACATGCACAACTGAGCGTAGCTTTTGCGCGAAGAGATTGCAAACTCCTTTTTCGAAGGACCATGACAGACGAGAGATTGAGCTCTTTTGTAATTCTGCACATACACAAGCATAAGGACGTAATTGATACTGACGGCATTATAACAGAGTTTGCCCGTCTGAAGGGTACACATTTCGCCCTTTGCTTGTATAAACGTCCTTGATGTCGGGAACAGTCTGTACCTTACCGATAACACTAGAGATAGATGGGTAAAATAAACACCTAATTACTGCATTTTCCTCCGTCTTTATTTACTGCAAATGTCCTGCAGAAAACGCAGGAGAAGGCATTTCCGAGACCCCAATTTATAAATCCTTCTGCTGGGGGAGCATGCCCCCAGACTCCCCCAGGTTTCGGGCGCCTTCAGCGCGCTAACTTCCAACTACTGGTATCCTATAGCTTATGTAATCAATGCCCAACGGATGGAAGAAGAGACTTGGTCTAGAAGGGGTTGGAGGGGGGTGCTTTTTTAAAATTGTTATTGCCAGGGGGGGTACAGTGTAATTATCTTTTGGGGGGGTAAAGTTTTGATACACCACACTTTTCTGAACCCCCCCCCCCCGGGACCTAAAAAAATACGCGCCCCCTTACTCCGAAATCCCCCCCTTTTTGGGTGGGGCCGGGGGGAAGGATCTATATTTAATCTTCTCCGTGACCATTTTAAACCAATTTTTCTCTTTTTAAACACAACAAAAAAATATGAGCAAATATGGGAGTAGGTAGCCCTATAACTAGGCCTGATGCAAAGCAAAGAGCAAAGGAAAGATGTCCTACAATTATAGTTTGGATGATGATTGACATTTCAGAAGATAGGCGGCCATCACCTCAGAATCTTGGGCGCGCCGCCTGTCCGCCCCGCGGGGAACGTAATAAATGATCGGCCCCTTACATCGGAAGTCTCTCCTTTTTGAGTAGGAGCCGGTGGAATGAATCTATATTTCATGTCCTCAGTGATCATTTCAAACGAATTTTCCTCTGTTGAAACAACAACAAAAATAGAGGCGATAATATTCCCTGGCGTTTTTTGTTTCCTTTACGTTTAGGGAGTGTAGTTAAATGTCGTGGGTCGTAGGTGGTGGTCGTGGGTCGTGGGTGTGAGTGTGGGTAAATGTCGTGGGTAAAAAAGGATAGAAAAAAATTATAAAGTATAGTACAGTGAAAACTGTATTAAGCGGACACCCTCGGGGAATGCTGCAGTGTCCGCTTAATAGAGGGTGTCCGCCTAATACAGGTTTCGATAGATAATGCCATAGGAGGAGTCAAATGAGGAGTCAAATAAACAGTGGGAACGTTTAGAATACTCCCAGAGACTATGACGATATAAGTTTGCGTTAATTTCTTTCTTATAAAGGGGACCAGTTAATCATAGTACCATAAACATAGATTGCAACTCAAATTTGAAGAACTCAGATGAGTGAAACAAGCTCTATACAAACAAAACGAAATAGAAAACAATGCCGTACTGTGAAACTAATCAAATAAGTTCGTCAAGTCAGCCAAAATAGCTTCTCTGAATGTTAACAGTTTATCTACCCACATCGATGAAGTCAGAATTTGCTGGATGATAAATTCTTAGATGTGTTAGCTATTCAGGAAACAAAGCTAAATAATTCTCACAGAGATTCCGAATTTTACATTCCCGGTTTTGATTTAGTTAGACGTGATAGAATCAGTGATGGTGGTGGTGGTGTTTGTTTCTATATCAAATCTAGCATCAATTTTTGTGTTCGAAACGATCTTAACATAGCCGATCTCGAAAATTTATGTAACGAAGTTCGAAAACCCCAATCGAAGCCTCTTATTGTTGTCAATTGGTGTCGGCCACCAAATACCCCTGTTAGATTGTATTCACACCTCGAGAACCTTATCGGAAAGTAGATTTAACAAGTTTCGATTTTTTTTCTGTTGGGCGACATGAATGCAGATAATGGCCACTACCAAATCTGACAACGATGCTGGATGTTACGAAAACTAAGACCTAAGACCAAAGACCCGTCTTAGTTTTTAACGGTAAATTCAGGAGTCTTTGTTTTCATAATTTCGAAAACTAAGACCCCTCTCAGTTTTCGTTGTTACGAAAACTAAGACCCCCAAAAAAATCAATCCGTAAAATATATATGAAGTCGAATGACGACCGTTCAAAGACTATAAACCGCCGTGATATCCTTAGTATCTTTCCTTTCCAGTTTTTATGTTGTACGTCATTTCCGCCTCTCCCTTTTATTGCGACATTCTATTGTGATTGCTACATAAGTTCAGTAATATCTGTAAACCTGAAGAAGGCTGGTATGGCCAGCCGAAATATTGTTATAAAAACCAATACCCGTTGTTTTAAATCAGCTTTGCAGTAGTCTTTGGACTTCTCGTTCGTGGTTCTTTATATTTTGGCTGATTTGATCTCTTTTCTAGAGATCCAACGTTTACAACTAGCAGGATCTTCGTCCACGGTTTTTGCAGTTAATTTAATCCTTTATTCTTCAAATAACCAATCCATTAATAGAATCTTAGGGGGTACGCTTGACCTGCCTTGACTGTAACACGATGGAATGCGATCACCGTGGAAAAGGGAAGGGAAAAAGGACAATTTCAGGTATTTCATATTTTTGGATAGAAGTCTTTCTTAAAGAAGTTTTAGGCTAAAGGAACCACCTTCGATTCATGTTCAACCTTTCAAGTTAAGGCGAGACTGTATGTAAATTTTATCGCCGTAAGGAAATATAATTTTCTCGATTCTTTTTTGTTTTGTTTTGTGTACAAAATCTTTGCTGTAACGATTCTAAATATCATTCCTAGTTTGTATTTCTGCGAATTAAGGAAAACGAAGCTTCGCCTGCAGAAAATAATTATCTTGAGTCGTGCTTGCAAATATACAGTACGCTTTCTGGCGAACAAAATACAGGATTAACCTTAAAACTTTTTTGTGGATTTTTTACACGGTATTCCAAAGCCTGGTGGAGAAAGTGTTGACAATTATACAACCTGTTGTCATAGGGCGTATGGAAAAGCCGGAATCCGGAATCCGGAACCGGAAACGGAAACAGAAACGGAAACGGAACAAGAACCGGAACCGGATGCGGAACTCGAACCTAAGAAATAAAAATTGGAGACGTTTCTGTCTTGAGAGTGTCACAGAAAATAATTGCTCGACCAAGACTTTTCATCCCCATATATTTATATATATTTAAAATTTATATATTTATATTTTTTACTGTCGCATTTTTTGCCTTCGGCGCAAAATTTTTCTTCGAGAATTTCATATACGCGTGCGCGTTGCAACTTGGGATCATGATTGACATGAGTACTCCTCCTCCGTTTGCCACCTTTCCCTCACAATGGATGAAACACGAAACCCTTTAAAGAAAAGGTACGAGTAAGAATATAAAAGTTTTCATTCTTTTCCGTTTTACTGAGTTTGAAAAAATGTTACCATTTTACAAAAACATATGTGTTTTCGTTTACAGATCGCGACAAAGCGACGAATCGATTGAAATGTGAGTACGTGTGAAAATGTGAAGTTGTTGTGCCTTGAATTTATGCTCGAGTCTGTGGCGGAACAGCATGGGCTGATTCTTTGAATTTTAGTGGTTATGTTCTATTTGTTTTGCAAGTCACTTTCCGAATGTGAGTATATCTTTGGTACTACGATCAATGTGCTGAAAATTTCTCAAAATAATGATAACAGAGGACGCCATCTTGATTTTATTTCCACACGGGTATCGGGAACTGGTTTCAGTGGTTTCAGTGCTTCCTAGTTTACCCCGGTCTCAATTTAAGTTCCGGTTCCGGTTCCGGTTCCTTTTCCGGCTCCGGTTCCGGATTCCGGATTCCGGCCTTTCCTTACGCCCGTTTTCATACTGGTGGAAAAAGTATGAAAACAGGTTTTGCCTTCACAAAAGGGTAAATCGACGGACGGGGAAAAACTCTAGACTCTCTGGGAAAGGCCTTTTCCTGGGGACACTCGCTGGCTGCGGGAAGGCCGCGGAATCTCTTACCTCTGCTGAATATCCTTGAGACAATGATTACAACAGAACTTGGCTCCAACGGAGAGGTTTTAATCCAAAACTATACCGCGGGTACACTCAAAACATAACCAACCAAAATGCAACCAAGACTAGATGCAACCAAGATGTAACCGAAGAAGCTAGCTAAGATCACATCGTAACTCAACGAGTTACGTTGTTTACAGCTTAAAGAAGTTAAGACTAAAGAATAAAGATTTCTACATTGGCTTTTCATATTTTTCATCAGCGAAAGCAAAATATCTAAACAACAATAAATCCTCTCTTCAAACAAACAACTAAAAGCTCAGTAAATTACATGTAATGGTTCTGATTATCGCTTGGGTGCATTGAATTACATGTAATCACAGCACAGCAAAAGTAAAACACGTAATAAGAAGCTGACAACCAAAACAGTAATTTAGAAAGTTCTCACTTTGCATCCATCTAGTTCCCGCACTTCTCATGAGTTATATGAAATCTTCTGGAGATACTCGATCACACACGCATGTTTTCTAGCGCCTGAAGAACAGCTGTAAAGTTTGTGTCCTGTACCTTGAAATATGTATAGCGTTGGCAAGTGAGGGCAGCAGTGACGGTAAACTGCAGTGGCGCGGTTTTATGAGAAGTAACATTGAAATAAACATGCGCCACGTACTGTTGGGCTGCGTTAAAGATCAGCATTTTCATCGACTCGGCTCGCTGTTGGCCAACTTGGTCCAAGAAGCCTTTGTATGTATAGTAGTTGAAGAGACAGTCAAACGCTCCCCTAATCAGTGCAAGATCTGCCGTTGTAAGTCCCGGCAGTACATCACTGAGATAAGCGGTCATATCTTCTCTTATATAACGCTGGGCTGAACGAGTGAAGTCGTACAGGCGGCCTTTGTTGTCGAAGACGATCGCTTCAGGTGTATAATTGTTAACGACGCCTACGAATTTAATACGATCTTCTTGTAGACCTCTTCGTAAAAAAGCCACGTTGTTATAGTAGCCAAAATCGTCTTGAATTGAGGTTAAGATGGTAATTGCCATGCTTCTAGAGAGTGTTTTCTTGCGTCTTGGAGAAATACTCGATACTATGAGCAATTTCTGATCAGGGAAAGCACAAAGCCAAAAGGGTGTTGCCGGTATCCCATCATGCACTCAAACAATCTCTATTGTCAATAACTGGATCCCAAGACAGCTGCAAACATTTTTGACGTCATATACTAAATTGGTCATGAGAGCGACTGCTTAGGGTTGCTTTATGTGCATAGACGTGAGGATACAAGTAGGGACTAGATACTGTAATGACAAAATAAGGGCGGATAAGGCTTGTACGCTTAATTCCTCCATTACTTATTTTCATTGCTTATATCGACCAGAAGAAAACGACAACACGTCAATAGCGATTGAGATATACAATTTTGACTCACTATTAAATAGCCGCGGGGGTTTCAGGTCCTGATTTCCTAGAAATACCGGATACTGGTAATTATTATTCCACTACGCCATTTTATCATATTTGGGCAACGATAAGCGCAAAAAATATCCTACGGTAATACTCCAGAACAGGGTAAAAATACGCTGTCACATGTTATTTCCGGAAGTGTAACATGGATATATAGAGACATTGAAGAAAGCTTATGCTATTTCCATTCAAGGATTTACTTTGTGACAGTTAGGTTTACAAAAACCGAACTGAACATAAAACTAATTTTGAGGTTTTCCTTCCTTCATGCAGTTTCTAGATTTAGACTGCTCTCAGTCCTAACGACTTAAAGCTCAGTAAACAAGAACTCGCCAAAAAGCGAATTCACTGGGCTGCTTCCGCTATCACTAGACAAAACTATTGTATTGTATGAAAACGAGAAGTTTACTAAAGCAGACAGCCAACTGCCCAGTGATTCCTTTCAATGGGTCTCATTGCCAACACTGAAACGATTCTAATGTGCGGTCTACAGTCTACATGAAAACCGTTTTCATGTTAAACGCATTATTTTCTCCACCAGATAAAAGATATTTAGTCAGTTTAAGATTTTTCTCTTGGTATTTTTCTCTAACTTTAATAAAAGAATAAAATCTTTTGCATTTTGTGACCTGGTGTTGCTTTCCTAAAACGTTAGCCAGCCACAATTCCACGCAAATGAAGGACGATAAAGTGAGCAACAAAACTGCTTATAAACAAGAAGGGCAAAAGAAAAAAAGAGAGCGAGAGACAAAGATCAAAATAGATTCGCAAAAAATGTCCAAATTTTGGCTTTTCCGCATGTGTGAGAAACAAAACAACCTATTACGTCAGATTAGTCGAAAAATATGCCTTTTTTCTTGCAAAACTCATTTTTAGCCATTTTTATGCTAATTAGCCGAAAACTAGCCCAAAGAAGAGGAATTGGTGAAAAATGTGGGGTTTTTTTCCGCTACTCAATGACCGTCACCAAAGAGTTAATAAAGTTACTGATCTTTTTTAATTGGGCTCCTAGAAATTCGGCTCAGGCCCCTCACTTCTTATTTTAGGAGCCCGAAGGGCTCCCAAAACATTTTCTTAGCAGCAGCCTTGTAAGGAGGTGAAAGTTTCTCACAATGTAAAGGTGGATAACGCCTGTAATGTTACTTCCTCTAATACATATTCCATTTTTATATCGATGAGAAGAGTTATACATCACGTTTGTATCGATTGAGATATGCAATGCTAAATCATATCAAATACCCCGCTGGGTTCAGGCCCTGATTTCCTAGAAATACCGGACACTGGTAATTATCTCACCGTTAATCGTTTGTATTTCTGCGAATTAAGGAAAATTAACGAAGCTTAGCCAGGAAAAAATTATCTTGAGTTGTGCTTGCAAATATACAATACGTTTTCTGGCAAACAAAATACAGGATTAACCTTTAAACATTTTTAACTGGTGCACGTTGATATTGCATTCATGTCCTCAAGGAAATAAAGAAAAACGCACGTTTACTTCAACAACATTTACTGGCTAGATTTACTTGGACATTGCTAACGTACATGAACAAGCTATTTGGACTGCTTTCCTTTCTCTCGGATACTCAGGAAACCGAGGAAACAACGAAAATAAACTGACGATCACGCAAGCAGTCATATTCCGCGCCTTGTTGTTGAGGGTCATGAGCCGTAGAAAAAAATCTTGCTACACCGTCATCGAGAAATACCGTGAATTATTTCATTTGCAATTATGTTGGTTTAATAACTCATTTGACATAAACTACTTCACTACTACACGCCCAATAAATTATTATGACTTGACATCTTATTTCCAGAAGTGTAACATGTATACTATATAGAGACAATGAAGAAAGCTCAAAACATGCTATTTCCATTCATGCATCTACTTTTTGACAATCAAGTTGACAAGGAACGAAATGAAACTAAATCTTTCTAATTTTGAGGTTTCCCTTCCTTCGAGCAGTTTCTCGATTTGAGACTGCCCTCGGTGCTAACAACTAAAAGCTCAGTAAATTAATGGTTCTGATTCTCGCTTGGGTGCATTGAATAAACAAAACTATACTCACAGCACAGCAAAAGTAAAACACATATAAGAAGCTGACAACTAAACAGTAATTTAGAAAGTTCTCAGTTTTCATCCATCTACTTCTCATGAGTTATATGAAATCTTCTGGAGATACTCGATCAC
The DNA here is from genome assembly GCA_942486025.1 of Porites evermanni. Taxonomy (NCBI): domain Eukaryota; kingdom Metazoa; phylum Cnidaria; class Anthozoa; order Scleractinia; family Poritidae; genus Porites; species Porites evermanni. The sequence goes on along the minus strand of CALNXI010004477.1, from coordinate 5,069 downwards.
AGATCACAGTACATGCATGTTTTGTAGCAAGTGAAGAACAGCTGCAAAATCTGTGTCCTGTAACTGGAAATATGTATAGCGTTGGCAAGTGAGGGCAGCAGTGACGGTAAACTGCAGTGGCCCGGTTTTACGAGAAGTAACATTGAAATAAACATGCGCCACGTACTGTTGGGCTGCGTTAAAGATCAGCATTTTCATCGACTCGGCTCGCTGTTGGCCAACTTGGTCCAAGAAGCCTTTGTATAAATAGTAGTTGAAGAGGCAGTCAAACGCTCCCCGAATCTGTGCAAGATCTGCCATTGTAAGTCCCGGCAGTACACCACTGAGATAAGTGGTCATATCTTCTCTTATATCATACTGGGCTGAGCGAGTGAAGTCGTACAGGCGGCCTTTCTGTTCGAAGACAATCGCGTTAGGTGTATAATTGTTAACAACATCTTGGAATTGAATACGCCCTTCTTGTAGACCTCTTTGTAAAAAAGCCAGGTTGTTATAGTAACCAAAATCGTCTTGAATTGAGGTTAAGATTCTAATTGCCATGCTTCTAGACGGTGTTTTCTTGCGTCTTGGATAAATTCTTGATACTATGAGCTATTTCTGATCAGGGAAAGCACAAAGCCAAAAGGGTGTTGCCGGTATCCCATCATGCACTCAAACAATCTTTATTGTCAATAACTGGATCCCAAGACAGCTGCAAACATTTTTGACGTCATATACTAAACTGGTCATGAGAGCGACTGCCTAGGGTTGCTTTGATGTGCATAGACGTGAGGATACAAGTAACGAGTAGATACTGCAATGACAAAATAAGGGCGGATAATGCTTGTTCGCTTAATTCCTCCATTACATATTTTGATTGCTTATACCGACCAGAAGAAAACGACAACACGTCAATAGCGATTGAGAAATACAATCTTGACTCACTATTAAATAGCCACGGGGGTTTCAGGTCCTGATTTCCTAGAAATACCGCATACTGGTAATTATCATTCCACTACGCCGTTTTATCATATTTGGGCAACGAAAGACCCAATAAATATCCTACGGTATTACACTCCAGAACAGGGTAAACATACGCTGTCACATGTTATTTCCAGAAGTGTAACATGTATATATAGAGACATTGAAGAAAGCTTATGCTATTTCCATTCATGGATTTACTTTGTGACCGTCAGGTTTACAAAAAACAAACTGAATATAAAACTAATTTTGAAGTTTTCCTTTCTTCATGCAGTTTCTAGATTTAGACTGCCCTCAGTGCTAACGACTTAAAGTTCAGTAGGCAAGAACTCGCCAAAAAGCCAAGTCACTGGGCTGTTTGCGCTATCACTAGACAAAAATATTGTATTGTATGAAAACGAGAAGTTTGCTAAAACAGACAGCCAACTGCCCATTGATTCCTTTCCATGGGTCTCATTGTCGACACTGAGACGATTCTAATTTGCGGTCTACAGTCTACATGAAAACCGTTTTCATGTTAAACGCATTATTTTCTCCACCAGATAAGAGATATTTAGTTAGTTTAAGATTTTTCTCTTGGTTGAGTTTTTCTCTAACTTTAATAAAAGAATAAAATCTTTTAATTACATTTGGTGACCTGGTGTTGCTTTCCTAAAACGTTAGCCAGCCACAATTCCATACAAAGGAAGAAGGATAAAGTGAGCAACAAAAGTGCTTATAAACAAGAAGGGCAAAGGAAAAGAAGAGAACGAGAGACAAAGATCGAAATAGATTCGCAAAAAAAGTCCAAATTTTGGCTTTTGCGCATGCGTGCGAAACAAAAAGACCTATTACGTCAGATTAGTGGAAAAATATGCCTTTTTTCTTGCACAACTCATTTTTAGCCATTTTTATGCTAATTAGCCGAAAACTAGCCCAAAGAAGAGGAATTGGTAAAAAATGTGGTTTTTTTTTTCGCTACTCGCTGGCCGTCACCAAAGAGTTAATAAAGTTACTGATCTTTTTTAATTGGGCTAAAAGAAATTCGGCTCGGGCCCCTCACTTCTTATTTTAGGAGCAACAAGGGCTCCCAAAAAATTTTTTTAGGCAGCAGCCTTGTAAAGGAGGTGAAACTTTCTGACAATGTAAAGGTGGATAACGCCTGTAATGTTACTTCCTCTAATACATATTCCATTTTTATATCGATGAGAAGAGTTATACATCAGGTTTGTATCGATTGAGATATGCAGTGCTAAATCATATCAAATGCCCCGCTGGGTTCAGGCCCTGATTTCCTAGAAATACCGGACACTGGTAATTATCTCACCGTTTATCTTTTGTATTTCTGCGAATTAAGGAAAATTAACGAAGCTTAGCCAGGAAAAAATTATCTTGAGTTGTGCTTGCAAATATACAATACGTTTTCTGGCAAACAAAATACAGGATTAACCATTAAACTTTTTGTGGATTTTTCACACGGTATTTCTAAGCTTATCCTTCCCTTCAAACTACGGACAATTCCGAAACTGGTGCACGTTGATATTGCATTTATGTCCTCAAGGAAATGAAGAAAAACGCACGTTTACTTCAACAATTTTGCTACATTTACTGGCTAGATTTACTTGGACATTGCTAACGTACATGAACAAGCTATTTGGACTGCTTTCCTTTTTCTCGGATACTCAGGAAACCGAGGAAACAACGAAAACAAACTGACGATCACGCAAGCAGTCATATTTCGCGCTTTGTTGTCGAGGGTCATGAGCCGTAGAAAAAAATATTGCTACACCGTCATTGCGAAATACCGTGAGTTATTTCATTTGCAGTTATGTTGGTTTAATAACTCATTTGACACAAACTACTTCACTACTACTATACCCTCAGTGACACACAATAAATGATTATGACTTGACATGTTATTTCCAGAAGTGTAACACGTATATATAGAGACATTCAAGAAAGCTCAAAACATGCTATTTTCATTCATGGATCTACTTTTTGACAGTCAGGTTCACAAGGAACGAAATGAGACTAAATCTATCTAATTTTAAGGTTTCCCTTCCTTACTCTTCCATCGAGCAGTTTCTTGATTTGAGACTGCCCTCGGTACTGACAACTAAAAGCTCAGTAAATTAATGGTTCTGATTCTCGCTTGGGTGCATTGAATAAACAAAACTGTACTCACAGCACAGCAAAAGTAAAACACATATAAGAAGCTGACAACTAAACAGTAATTTAGAACGTTCTCAGTTTTCAACCATCTACTTCTCATGAGTTACATGAAATCTTCTGGAGATACTCGATCACACATGCATGTTTTGTAGCGCCTGAAGAACAGCTGCAAAGTTTATGTCCTGTAACTGAAAGTACGTATAGCGTTGGCAAGTGAGGGAAGCGGCAGTGACGGTGAACTGCACTGGCCCGGTTTTACGAGAAATAACGTTGAAGTAAACATGCGCCACGTACTGTTGGGCTGCGTTAAAGATCAGCATTTTCATCGACTCGGCTCGCTGTTGGCCAACTTGGTCCAAGAAGCCTTTGTATGAATAGTAGTTGAAGAGGCAGTCAAACGCTCCCCGAATCTGTGCAAGATCTGCCATTGTAAGTCCCGGCAGTACACCACTGAGATAAGTGGTCATATCTTCTCTTATATCATGCTGGGCTGAGCGTGTAAAGTCGTACAGGCGGCCTTTGTCGTCGTAGACGATCGCGTTAGGTGTATAATTTTTAACGAAACCTTGGAATTGAATACGACCTTCTTGTAGACCTCTTTGTAAAAAAGCCAGGTTGTTATAGTAACCAAAATCGTCTTGAACTGAGGTTAAGATTCTTATTGCCATGCTTCTAGACGGTGTTTCCTTGCGTCTTGGATAAATACTCGATACTGTGAGCTATTTCTGATCAGGGAAAGCACAAAGCGCAAAGGGTGTTGCCGGTATCCCATCATGCACTCAAACAATCTCTATTGTCAATAACTGGATCCCAAGACAGCTGCAAACATTTTTGACGTCATATACTAAATTGGTCATGAGAGTGATTGCTTAGGGTTGCGTTGATGTGCATAGACGTGAGGATACAAGTAAGGACTAGATACTGTAATGACAAAATAAGGGCGGATAAGGCTTGTATGCTTAATTCCTCTATTACTTATTTTCATTGCTTATATCGACCAGAAGAAAACGACAACACGTCCATAGCGATTGAGATATACAATTTTGACTCACTATCAAATAGCCGCGGGGGTTTCAGGTCCTGATTTCCTAGAAATACCGGATACTGGTAATTATTATTCCACTACGCCATTTTATCATATTTGGGCAACGGAAGGCGCAAAAAAAATATCCTACGGTAATACACTCCAGAACAGGGTAAAAATACCCGGTCACATGTTATTTCCAAGAGTGTAACATGTATATATACAGACACTGAAGAAAGCTTATGCTATTTCCTTTCAAGGATTTGCTTTGTGACAGTCAGGTTTACAAAAAACGAACTCAACATAAAATTAATTTTGAGGTTTTCCTTCCTTCATGCAGTTTCAAGATTTAGACTGCCCTCAGTGCTAATGACTTAAAGCTCAGTAAACAAGAACTCGCCAAAAAAAACTGCAAAAAGGGAATTCACTGAGCTGCTTCCGCTATCACTAGAGAAAAATATTGTATTGTATGAAGACGAGAAGTTTCACTTAAACAGACAGCAAACTGCCAATTGATTCCTTTCCATGGGCCTCATTGATTACACTGAGACGATTCTAATTTGCGTTCTACAGTCTACATGAAAACCGTTTTCATGTTCAACGCATTATTTTCTCCACAAGATAAAAGATATTTAGTCAGTTTAAGATTTTTCTCATGGTTGAGTTTTTCTCTAACTTTAATAAAAGAATAAAATCTTTTACATTTGGTGACCTGGTGTTGCTTTCCTAAAACGTTAGCCAGCCACAATTCCACGCAAATGAAGGACGATAAAGTGAGCAACAAAACTGCTTTATCACCGTTTATCGTTTGTATTTCTGCGAATTAAGGAAAATTAACGAAGCTTAGCCAGGAAAAAATTATCTTGAGTTGTGCTTGCAAATATACAATACGTTTTCTGGCAAACAAAATACAGGATTAACCTTTAAACATTTT